>JAOTOM010001038.1:0-56027 GCA_034440615.1 Ashinkailepas kermadecensis
TCCTCTCTCTCCTCTCTCTCTCCTCTCTCCTCTCTCTCTATGACAGACGTCTGCATAGAGACGGACGAACGTCTGCACATAGCCTCTCTCCTCTCTCCTCTCTCCTCTCCTCTCTCCTCTCTCCTCTCTCCTCTCTCCTCTCCTCTCTCCTCTCTCCTCTCTCCTCTCTCCTCTCTCCTCTCTCCTCTCTCTCCTCTCTCTCTGCTCTGGGATTCGCCTCTGAGCTTCATTTTCGTTTCCGTTCCTTCTTCCATTGTCAGCTTCTCGGCGCTGTATCTCTCCTCCTATGACAGACGTCTGCATAGAGACGGACAGACGTATGCACATAGCCTCTCTCCCTCTCTCCTCTCTCCTCCCTGCTCTCTCCTCTCTGCTCTCTCCTTTCTCCTCTCTCCTCCCTCTATCTTCTCTCTTCTCTCTTCTCTTTCCTATCTCCTCTCTCGCCTCTCCCCTCTCCTCTCTCCTTTCTCCTCTGGGATTCGCCTCTGAGCTTCATTTTCGTTTCCGTTCCTTCTTCCATTGTCAGCTTCTCGGCGCTGTATCTCCTCCTATGACAGACGTCTGCATAGAGACGGACAGACGTATGCACATAGCCTCTCTCTCCTCTCTCCTCTCTCCTCTCTGCTCTCTCCTCTCTCCTCGAGTGGTCTAGGGGTAAGATGCTCGTCTCACAATCGAAAGGTTGTGGGTTCGAGTCTCACCTGTCGCTACTCTTCGCCCGCGACCAATTGGCGTGAGAGATTGGCGGCGCTACATGACTCAACGGTCGACGTGTCGTAAAACCAATAACCAACCAACCAACCTCTCTGCTCTCTCCTTTCTCCTCTCTCCTCTCTCTACTCTCTCCTCTCTCCTCTCCTCTCCTCTCTCCTCTCTCTCTCTCTCTCTCCTCTCTCCTCTCTCCTCTCTCTCCTCTCTCCTCTCTCCTCTCTTCTCTCTTCTCTCTTCTCTCTTCTCTCTTCTCTCTTCTCTCTTCTCTCTTCTCTCTTCTCTCTTCTCTCTTCTCTCTTCTCTCTCCTCTCTCCTCTCTCCTCTCTCTTCTCTCTTCTCTCCTCTCTCCTCTCCTCTTACGCTAATTCGGCCATCGATGACAATTTTTGGGAGCCCCGAGGGGATTTTTTTATGACGTCCACAATTCATGGGCCTACAGGCAGTATTTTTTTGTTCCAAAGCGCGATATTTGGGGGGCTTGGCGCTAGTTCGCGGGGCGCGTTGTATTTATCTGGGCTCTAACGCGATTTTGGCGTTCCCGGCGCAAATTTTCTGGCCCCTGTGCAAGTTTTTTGGCGCCCACTGTATTTATTTATAATCGCCAATTCTGGGTGCCCAGACGCGAATTTATGGGCCCCGGAGCCATTTTTGGGGACACCGGAGCGATTCTTGGGTTCTTTGGAACCCAACTCTTCAGGATGGAGAGGGGGTGGGGGGGATTTGCCTCCTTAGTATGGCACTGCGGCTGCTCAACGAGTTTTTTTTTCAGCCGATGGCACCCTTCAGAGTAGAAAGGCCGTCAGGTGAACTTTCTTTCGGGACCTGTTCTAAATTTTCTGGTGCTCGGGTCGACTCGATAAACCCCCTTTGTGATTTCTTAGGGTCGACTTCTATTTTTGTAATCCTACTGCGCGATACTTGTGGGCCCCGGTACGATTCTTCGGGCTCCCGGTGGATTTTTATCGGTGCTCCAACGCGCTTCTTTCCGGGGCCCGACGCTTTTTTGGCGTCTTTGACGCAATTTTTGTGGCCGCAGAGTCACATTCCGGGTAGAAATCGAGTTCGGGGAAGCCAGCTGCGATCTGTGGGGCTCCGGTGTGACTTTTTGGGCCCCTAGTGTGATTTCCAAGGTGAGCCTCGCGACGTTTTTTGGTCTAAATGCGATTGTTCACTCTGTCGTCATTTGTTGGGATCCCAATCGCAAGTTTTAGTGGCCTCAACACGTCTTTGGGGACCCATGACGTCTTGGTTTCTTTTGAAGGGATTCCTGTGACCCCAGAGTGATTTTCCATGTCCGGACTGTTTTTTGTTGTTTTGTTTTTTTGCGCCGGCTTCATTTATTGGGTGTTCCCGATGTGATTTTCGGGGCACCGGTGTGACCTGTCGAGCCCCTAGCGTGATCTTGAGGGGCACGGGCGCGACTTTTTGGTAATTTCAGGCTCAGCGTGATTTTCAGTGCCCGACCGAACCCTTTGGAAGGTCCCCGTTTGATCTTCAAGAACCCCGGCAGGACTTTTTTCGCCCCCAACGTAATTTTCGTGGCCCAGACGCAAACCTTTGAGGACCCCAACGTGATTTGGAGCGGCGCAGCCCGTATTTTTGTGACCCCATCGTGGTTTTCAAGGACCGCGGCACGATTTTCTTGTGTGCTCCCAGTGTGATTTTGAGCGGCCCCGGTCCTAATTTTTTGGGAACCCAGCGCGATTATCAGGGGCCCCGGCCCAACCTTTTGGGACCCAGCGTGATTTTGAGGGCCCGGCAAGACTTTTTGGCTCCCATCGTGATTTCCAGCGTGATTTCCAGGGGCCCGGCCAGGCATTTTACGGCCTTTACGTGATTTTCTGGGGCCATGGTGCGACTTATCGAGGTCCCGGGACGACGTTTTGGGGCCCCATCGATGTTTTCAGGGGCCCGTCCCGCATTTTGAATCCCTCGGCGTCATTTTAGGATTTTTTTAAAGCCAAATGATTCAATGTAATTTTCAGGGGCATTTTGGTGGGATATTGGCTACCCCTAGCGCGATTTTCGGGTCCCTTGCTTTTGGGTGCCTTTTTGGGGCCCATACATGATTTTTATGGGCCCCGGAACGATTGTTGGGGACACCAGCAAGTTGTTTAAGGAGCCTGACGCTACTTTTCCGAACCCCGGCGCGATTATTGGGGGCCGATAACCTCTCAGTGGGGACTGCTTCAATGCCTCCCTTCGGTACGCCATTGCGCATGCCCCAATTATTTTATAGCTTAACATTGACGTTTATTGAGTACATCGCACAACATCGACTCTTTTATGCCCATTTAACTGCTTGCACCACAAGTAGTGCTCGGAAATACACACCCTGCGATTTGCCTAAATTCATCCCATTATCTTCGGGGTTCTTAAATAGCAGCCTGGACGTACACATCACTGGACGATGAAAAGCCTCGATAGTATTCTGCGTTGCAATTCAGTGTTTTAGTACTTTTACTCCAAATGTCTTCATTGAATAGATTCTTGGATCAGGGTCTTTGCTAAGCAGAGATGGTCACATGTACCACGAATCCACCAACTGGCCGAACCATTTCTGTTGAACGACATAATTTGAATTCAATGTTTAACGTACTGTTAATGCCACTACGCAGTTACCCAGCTGAAGATTCACTCGGGTCAGTTGCCATGCTCGTCACTGGTCACATCACTCTTCATATCACTCCCCATGTGATCTTGTCAGGTCGCAGCACGTGCGATACATCAGTATACCTCAATGTCGGCAGGGCATGGGTTAACCAGCCAGGCATGTCCAGACGTCTCCAACATTACCTTTGCTTTACTCTACGCAGCAGCGATGTAGCGTTCGACTCCCGTGTTCGGCTTAATAGTCTTCTTTTCATTTCAGCGTGTGTATGCGCGGACGGAGGCGGCTGCGGAGGGCCTAATCCTGCCGGTGTTTAGGCCGATCCTGCAGCCGCTGTTGCGCCCGCCACCGCCACGGTCACCGCCGTCGCCACGGTCACCGCCACTGCCGCGGTCACCGCCACCGTCGACACGGCCGGTCCTAGCGCGGCAACGACCATTGCTAGCTCCGGGGAGGCTGAACTGGCGAGGGCGCTGGCCAACTCCTGTACCTCGTCGCCATACAATGAGTGGTCGTTGTTGTGCTGCCATACAATCGAGCCATTGTGCAGCCGCTGCCATACAATCCAGTAGCCGCTGTTGTGCTCGACCGATAGACGCGCTTGGGTACCCGTTGTTTCGGAACACCAACTGGATGTGTTGTTCCCAGAGATGTCGTCCTTGTTGCGACAGACTGCGATGGCTCAGCGAGTCAGACGGATGGTTAAGGACTTGGTGCTGGAGGCGTGGTGGCAGGTGCATTACAGGTATACATTTGAGCAAGTGGTTTTTGTCATGAAAACAGGTCTTGAGAGCTTGTCCACGGGGCGGGGATGGCCGAGTGGTTAAGGTGTTGGGCTCTGGGTACCAAAAGTCCCGGGTTCGACACTCGCACCGCTCGGGACATTTCCCAATCCCGCGGTCCACCGACGAGGCAGTGAGGGCGGCGCCATTAGCCGTGAATGTGCAAAAAGCGAGTTTTACGTCAAAGAAGGAGAAGAAGGAGAGTTTTACGTCCCGCTCCACCTCCACAGTAAACTGGGCACTAGGCGAACCACTATAGAGACGCTGGAGAAACACCGGTCACTTGTCCCCACGTCGACAAGTGGCCGAAGTGGCCACATAATCAAAGTATCATCCACATATCAGCTCCAATGGCTTACATGCGTTTCACTTAGCTCAGAGTGATACAGATACAGACTTGCATTGAGGTGATCCACTATGAACTCGTGGCTATTACAACCTCGCGTTAATATGATAAAACAGTAGAACAGAAAAGGTCAATATCATAGAACAGTTTCACAGAGCTGTGAAGATTATATATTAGATTGTTAGACTTGTTAGATTATATATTACCAGCTCTGGTAATATATAATCTAACAAGTCATAAAATACAGTGGGGAGAGCAGCAATTCAGACCGTCTCGGGCGGCGCTCAGGTGGCGACCGAAGGTCGGCACGGGAAGTCGCAGCAGTTCGGGTGGTAACGAGTTACGCAGTGAATTCGTTTAAGTAAACAATGTTTGGTCAAACATGACACTGCTATAAACCAGGAATGCAAACCGCCTAAACATGCATCTAGATATAGGGCGTCGAAGATTCATTATAAAATACTTCGATTCATTATTCGGTAAAAGGTACGCAAACGCATGCGACGTACCGTAAAATATCCTAAGGGCCAGCAATGTTCGTAAGGGTACGTATGCATTCATAGTGGCCCATAATAAGCATTAGTTAAGGTCTGTAGACGTTTGCAGTGGCCCGTAGGCGTTCATAGGGACTCGCGCCGATCGTAAGAGCACTGCAATGTCCATAATGGCGCTTAGACGTCTGTAAGAGCCTGTTGGCGTCTGTCAGCGCCCGCAGAACTTCAAAGGGAACCGCGTCCGTCCGTAAGGACATGTCCATGATATTGGCAACGGATTCACGTTCGTATTCAGCATCCTATTCGCATACTCTCCGATTTCGTTAAAAAAATTCAGGATATGGTCTTTGTCGCTTGCAAAAGTAAGGCAAACAACAATTATTCAGTAGGAAGAGCGGTTCGATCTCCAGAGGTCAAGAAAGGTCCTTGGGGTCAAAAACGGGGTGCCGCATAAAATTAAAAGTGTTTCACTTAGCCGAATGATTCCAACGCCTAGATGTCCGCTGTCCAACAAAGAAGCAGCACATCGAATTACGTGACCTTCAATGTCACAGTTTAACCTCAGGTCACCAAAGTTGGTTTTACTCATGTACTATTGCCTATTTACGGGATACCGAATACAATCATGGTGACACATTGGATATGCCTTATGTTTGCAGGTGATAGTCTACATAGCACGTACATAGAGCACATCGATCAAAATGACTCGTTATGGTCACAGATTCATCGCCGTTCGCCAAAAATCCCCAAAATAGCAAATATACCAAATTCTTGTGTACCCGATAATTTCCGCAAAATTTTACTTGGCACCACAAAATAACACCCAGACATTGGGTATGGCTCATGGATGCAGCACATTAGAGCGTCTGGCCTACAATCTCATAGTTTGATGTATGTTCACAAAATATTGTCTTGACCTTGCACTATTGCCATCTACGGGGAACCGAATAATACCTTCCTAAATGCACTCATCGGCTGGACATTAGCGCGAAATAATCTCCCATCGGAGAAGAAAGCAGCACATCCAAGCATGCCACCTTCAAGGTCACCATTTGACCTCAGGTCAACGAAGAATTTTACATTACTCCCTATGGGAAAATCACGGGGTACCGAATAACATCTTCCGGAATACATTTATCGGATGGATATTAGCGTCGAATAATCGCCCACCGAGCAAGGAAGCAGCACATCCGAGCATGTGACCTGCAAGGTTGGACCTCAGGTCAGGTTTGATGAAATTCACAAAATGAAAGTGGTCCACTGGGGTACCGTGTGTGGGCCAAACGAAACATTGAATGTAGACTATCTCAACACTGATGCATGCACTATCAATACAAGAAGCAGCACACCGCGTGACCTGACCTCTTTCGATGACGCATTTCATCAGGTAGCACTAGCATCCCATTCAGCAGCGCATTCAGCAACGCATTCAGAAACGCATTCACCAATATGCTCCGATTCTTCTGAAAATTTGACAGAACCTTCACAGTCATACCCGTATATGCATCCCCAAACTATTTTTTGCTACGACGAACCATTTCGCATTCAGAGGCGAAAAGGTCAGCGAGGTCAAATTTCAGGTACCGCATAACTTGCCAGATAATTCACTTATTGGAATGATTCAAACGCTTGTACCACCGCTATCACGGTGACAAGCAGCACACCAAGTGAACTGCTCATTCGAGGTCACCATTTGACCTCAGGTCAACGAAAAATTTTACATTACACCATATGGGAAAATCACGGGGTACCGAATGACATTTTCCGGAATACATTTATCGGATGGATATTAGCGTCGAATAAATCGCCCACCGAGCAAGGAAGCAGCACATCCGAGCATGTGACCTGCAAGGTTAGCGTTGGACCTCGGGTCAAGTTTGATGACATTCAGAAAAATTAAAGTGGTCAACTGAGGTACCGATGTGGGCCAAACGAAACATTGAATGTAAACTATCTCAAAATGTCGACGGACAGCACCAGCATTGTCAAATGAATAGCGAAGTTGGTGTCAAATTTTCAGACGAATCGGAGGGTATTGGTGAATGCGTTTCTGAATGCGTTGCTGAATGGGATGCTGGTGCTACCTGATGAATTGCGTCATCGACAGAGGTATGGTCACGCAGTGTGCTGCTTCTTGTATTGATAGTGCATGCATCAGTGTTGAGATAGTCTAAATTCAATGCTTCGTTTGGCCTACATACGGTACCCAAGTGGACCACTTTCTTTTCTGACTTTCATCAAACCTGACCTGAGGTCAAACGCTGGCGTTGAAGGTCACATGCTCGGATGAGCTGCTTCCTTGCTCGGTGGGCGATTATTCGACGGTAATATCCATCCGATAAATGTATTCAGAAAATGTTATTCGGTACTCCGTGGATTTCCCGTAGGGTGTAATGTTAAAGTCTTCGTTGACCTGAGGTCAAATGGTGACCTCGAATGAGCAGTTGACTTGGTGTGCTGCATGTCACCATGATAACGGTAGCACAAGCGTGTTTCAATCATTCCAATAAGTGAATTATCCGGCAAGTTATGCGGTACCCGAGATTTGGCCTCGCCGACCTTTTCGCCTCTGAAGGCGAAATGGTACGTCTTAGCAATAAATCGTTTGGTGATGCATATACGGGTATGCCTGCGAAGGTTGTGTCAAATTTTCAGAAGAATCGGATGATATTGGTGAATGCGTTTCTGAACGCGTTGCTGAATGGGATGCTAGTGGTATCTGATGAAATGAGTCATCGATAGAGGTCAGGTCACGCGATGTGCTGCTTCTTGTATTGGTAGTGCATGCATCAGTGTTGAGATAGTTTACATTCAATGCCTCATTTGGCCCACATGCGGTACCCCAGTGGATCACTTTCATTTTCTGAATTGCATCAAACGTGATCTGAGGTCAAACGCTGACCTTGCAGGTCACATGCGCGGGTGTGCTGTTTCCTTGCTCGGTGGGCGATTATTCGACGCTAATATCCATCCCATAAATGTATTTTTTTAAATGCTATTCGGTACCCCGTGATTTTCCCATAGGGTGTAATGTTAAAGTCTTCGTTGACCTGAGGTCAAATGGTGACCTTGAAGGTGACATGCTTGAATGTGCTGCTTTCTTGTCCGATGGGAGATTATTTGGTGCTAATGTCCATCCGATGAATGCATTTAGGAAAGTATTATTCGGTTTCCCGTAGATGGCAATAGAGCAAGGTCAAAACAATATTTTGGGAACATAGGTCAAACTATGAGATTGGAGGTCAGACGCTTCAATGTGCTGCATCCATGAGCCATGCCCAATGCCTGGGTGTTATTTCGTCGTGCCAAGTAAAATTTTGCGGAATTAATCGGGTACACCAGATTTTGGTATATTTGCTACTTTTGGGACTTTTTGGCGAACGGTGATGAATCCGTGACCATAATGGGTTATTTTGATCGATGTGCTCTATGTATGTGCTATGCAGACTATCTATCACCGATGAAAATCAGGTATGTCAGATGTGTCACCATGATTTTATTCGGTACCCCGTAAATTGATACAGTCCATCAGTAAAAACAACTTTGGTGACCTGAGGTCAAACTGTGACATTTAAGGTCACATAATTCGATGTGCTGCATGTTTGATGGACGGCGAACATCTAGGCGTTGGAATCATTCGACTAAGTGAAACACTGAAATTAATGCGCTACCCCGATTTTGACCCGATTGACCTTTCTTGACCTCTGGAGATCGAACTGCTCGTCCTACTGAATAATTGTTGTTTGCTTTACTTTTGAAGCGACAAAGATGATATCCCGAAAAATTAACGAAATCGGAGAGTATGCGAATAGGATGCTGAATGCGAATGGGAATGCATTGCTGACATCATGGACATCGTGAGGACAAGTAAATGTTCGTAAGGGCCAGTAGACCTTCGTAAATGCCCATAGACGTGCATTTACGTCCGTGCACGAACGCCCGTAGGCGTTCGTAAGGGCTAGAATGTGTTGTAAGGACCGACTACACCCTCGGTGGTCATAAACAGCGTTGTTAGCCTTTATATCTTCACCATGGCGATTCCGTAAACCATTACGTACGGACCCTTGCCGCCATCCTTCGAGTCGTGTCGAGTAGGAGCCCAAGTTCGAGTCGTGTCGTATAGGAGCCCGACAGCACCTACAAGCCTACGTCCCGTTCCGGATCCCACCTAATTTTTATTTTGTGGGATCTGATCACACCTGGAAAACTGGTAAACTTCGAAAAATGCATTTTCTTCAAGTTTTCCAGTTTCCGTATGAAGCAACCTTTCCATCGTGTTGCCACCATGGCCCGTCGCATGTCCGACGAGTTTTCTGTCCGACCTGTCCTAAAAAACAATGTGCGGCTTGTGATTACCATAGAGAACACCAGGTTTCCTTCGATAACTACTTTCTGTGTTATCACTCATAATGCCTGATGATTATGGCCAAGAATCGGTGTCCATGGAGCGGGATGTTTGGGTGCCTGTCTCTGCGGCTATAAGGGCAATGCATTCCAAAATGCGATGCCTCATGCTATTTCGACGCGAGCCGCGCACAGCGGGTGCAGCGAGTTGTCCAGAACAATGGTGCTAGCACCATTGTTCTGGCACCTCCGGCACATAGCACTCTTCCCCTCACCTCCCCTTCGTCTGATTTTCTGAAGTGACCGGGTCGTAGATTGTGTGCATATAATAATGGGACTCTCACACATCGTTGCTGGGCCTTGATTCTTACCTCGTAAAAATGTACGTGCTGTTACCTCCCCTCCCCTCCATTTCGGCTGATTTTCCCAAGCGACCGGTTCGTCGATTGTGTGCATATGATAATGTGACTCTCACCCATCGTTGATGGGTCTTGATTCTTACCTCGTAAGAATGTATGTGCTCTTTCCTCAGTACACTTCTGAGAGTTTATGAGGAATTTGCTAGATTCCCGCCCGCCGACATACATTGACGCTGATGTGTCGCCTACGTCTCTGACCCGCCGGGGACGCTGTCGCGCCGCAGAGGACGCCGGGTTCGGATGTGCAACTGCGACAATTTATTTTCTCTAGAACTAGCATGTCTGTCGACCCAACATGGAGTGCTGCCACTGCTGTTGCCGCATGGCTATCCAAAACTCACTTCTCCTCTCTTTTCCATTCACATCTCCCTTATCAGAACAGGAAAAGAGTGCATTTGTACCCCACCATTCGTAGCATATTACCTGCAAGAAATCACACTTTCTCACTCATATGAGACCCAAGTGCATGCACATGCAACGAGAACTTAAATACGCAGCACTTCACTCAGATATGCATCGTTTTGCACACATATCCAGTCGGCGTTGGAAGTACCCCAACACAAATTCGGATTCGGAAGGCCATAGCTAAATGCACACGCCGGCCTTATACACAAATCAAATGTGTCTCACTGCCACTGTGGCCATCGTAACGAAGACGCAGCCCACTACTTGTTATAATGCACATCATACATCCAACAGAGAAACATTTGTTGCACATTTATTTACGTCTTTAATCTGTAACTTTAAAACTCCCTAATTCATGCAAACTGTGGCCAGTGGTCATTCTGGACGCCATCAAATTAAACGGGACCTAACCTCACCGTCCAATTTGAAGCCTTGTTTCATGAGGGAAATCCTTCAACAGTGAGATAAAATTTCATCATTCGTCAGATTGGACGGCTAAAATTAATTTACGGCGTTGGCCGTCCAATCTGACGAAATGCGTCCAATCTGAGGAATAAAATTAATTTACTGCGTCCAATCTGACGAATATTTCCTGGACAGATCGCAAGTCGTGTTTGTTATCTCAAACGTACTTTCATGACATACTTAGGACCATTGCATAATCTCTGAACAATTCTCTATCTATCAACATGATCTTACGTTCATTTATTTTTCTCTATGATGATCATATCGGGGAAGAAAGGTGCCCATGTTCAAAATCGTCCAATCTGAGGAAAAGGCGTCCAATCTGACGAAGTGAAATAACCCAACCTAACCTAACCTAACCTAACCTAACCTAACCTAACCTAACCTAACCTAACCTAACCTAACCTAACCTAACCTAACCTAACCTAACCCAACCGAACCAAAACAAACCCAACCCCTTTTTTTATGAAGATAAAAAAAAAAAAATTTTTTTTTTTTTGATACCTTAAAGTGCAATAATATCCAAAACATAAGGCAATAATCACAAGACTCTATGAAGGTACCTAGGTACCTACCTAGGTAGGTACTAAGTAATAGGCAAAGCTTGTCTAGTGTTATCAGATTTGAAACTTTTCAGAACAAAAGGTGGTAAAACTTACCAAAGGCCAATACAATTTTTTATCCAGCAGACTTCAAAGAAAGGACTCACCAATTATCAGAGTATTTCGTTGTTGAGTATGGTCACCCAAGACCAGAGTGGGAAACTTACTTTCCGGGCTGGGAGTCGGAGTGAATACCGATTTCTTCCTGCGTACATTTTCATGGACATTATTTTTTTTATGCATGGAATCTGTTTACCAGTAACGGACCGGAAAAACCTAAATCAGTACCTACATAACATGCATAAGTAATATTCTTATTTTTGGTCCAATCAAATGCCAAAACATAGGAACAAAGAAGTGAACAATGGATGGCACCGCCCGGCAGCGACCCGTGATAATCAGCACTGTTTCGTTTCTCATAACTCACAGGAGAAATGCGCTTTCCTTTCACTGTTGGTCTCAGTACAAGGCTAGCCATATGAAAAGCAAACACACTTCACTACTTCACACTTCACCCTCAGCTCAGAGCGCATACCTACCTACGCAGCCAATTTCCCACGTAATACGAACGCAACTCCGCATCAAAGGATCAGTCAAGGTCTTGTGTTTACAGTATGGCACTGTTAACCATGTGTTCAAAGTTGCTAATTGTTATGACGTCATATAAAAATAACTTGCGTTGATTGGTTGACAGGCAGATTTTAGAACAGAAAACGCTAACGTAACCAATTCTGATCGGTGGCCTCCGGGACTCCGGAGGACGTCTCTTAAAACCGTCAAACTTTCCCACTATATGGGTGGCAGGAACACAGGTTTTCCGAGACGCGGCTCCAGAGCCGGAGAACAGTGTTCTCAGTGCGCATGCGCATCATCTTGCAGGTTGTTGTTGGCACGTTGTTGTCGGACATCCCGGTGGTTGGGATTGATGGAGTGTGTGAAGCTGTGGTCCGGCTGCTGACTGCTACAAAAAGTGATTAGTTTGAGTGGTGACCGAAAGTGGAATACCCAGCTTTTTTTGGGGTGTCGTTCTGTGTTTGTTTTTATTGATATCTTTGTTCCCACATTTGTGTCGGAGTACATGTAAATCCCATGCTATCCAGTATGAATCCGGAGTGGAAAAATCTTTTCAGATATAAAATCTCTTCAGAAGTGCCTTAATTCCCACGCTGCCCAAGACACCACCCAAGACCCATAAAGTGGTAAATTTGCAGATTAAGGTAATTTTTTAATTCTTGGACTTTCTTTTTCTGATGCAATGTTTATGAATGTGGTCAACATGATGCAACCACTCATTTCCTCTGCCAGTGCATACGTTCTCAGTTGGGAGGCAAAGTACCGCCCAAAAATGGGCTTGGAGTTGGGTAAGATAGCATTAAAAATGTAACAAAAAAACCTAGCTTAACCTAACGTAGCCTAACCTTCCATGTAAGAAAACAAATTGTATAAAAAAATGGGAAATTTTCAACAACTTTTTTTCGTTAAAAAACCAACTTCAAAAACTTAACCTAACCTAACCTAGCCTGACCTGTTTCTCAAGGATCAATTTTTTTTATTATCACAAAAATGTTTTTGATATTTTTTCCTACTTAAAACAGAGATAACCAACCTCGATATGAGCTACCCAGCTGGTAATGAGGACTCGTCAGATGATAGTGCGCGGGGTGATCCTCATCGTACACGCTTCAGGTTGAAGTCAACGTATCGCACGAAAACGAGGTTTGGAAGACACTTTGATCGCGTTCGGGCGGAAGTCGAATCCGAGTTGAACCAAGATGGTAAGCAGGGAGAGAAAATCACAAAGCCATTTTATTGTCCACGTATGTTGAGGTATATGCTAGGAACTACCATGCCTCTCGCCCCACTGCGGGCACAGCTTCTGACCAAGAAGACAACTTCTAATGCCTGTGTTGAGCGCTTCATGCGAGTTCTGAAAAAATATAGATGCTGCGAGGTCGGCGTCGGATGCATCCGGGTGACTTTGTTCGATTTGTTCTAAAAGATACCGCGCGTATAATCAAACAAGACTCTATGCCGTACAGTCCGATGGCCAGCAAAAGGCAGTGGAAAAGAAGAAGACCTTCCATATCATCAAATACAATACTGGAGGAGGAATGATGGAAAAAGGGGCCAACCCGCGACCAAAAAACGAATATACCTGAGCAAGAAAACCCCACCAACCAGCATGCAAGATCTTCTATCGGTCAAGAGTCCGCAGCATGATTCCGATGCTGTAACTTCAACTGGGTTCACCAATCATACTACCTATTTTCCACACCAATCCCACCATGTTGAGGAACAAGTCGAATGTGAAACCGAAGGAGCGTCAATGACGAATGAACAAGAACAGGAGGCAAGTATCCCAGAGACGCAACTTGAGGAGCATGTAATAGATATATCACAGGAAGAAAATATATCAGCTGAGCAAACAACAACTCCACCCAATAAGCATCTGGGATTCGTGTCACATAGTGACATGGCATCTCTGTCCGGCACAAACTGGCTGAATAATAATATTTTGGCAGCTTTCATGGAAACAGAAGTTGAAAGAACGGGAGCATCAGTGGCGGTATTTGCTACACAGTTTCTACAAGTGCTGAAGGCTTGCGACATCAGTACTGCCATGCGTGACGCTGCAGCGCGGCACACCGAGCTACAACGACCGGTCTGGATCTTGCCCGTAAACTCTTTCGGGAATATGCACTGGTCCCTGGTTGTCGTGGACTTCACAACACATATCATCGGCTGCTTCGACTCCTTGGGATATTCCATCACCAAGGCTGAAATGACACTTCTGCAAAAATGCATCGTTCTGACAATGCCGAGAGCCTCCCTGCAGTGGCACCGATGGCGATACGCTTGCCCTGACGATGTGGACAGGCACCAAGACGGTAGCAGCTGCGGAGTGCACTTCTGCCTGTATGTGCACATCATGCTCACCGGAATTCGACGGAGCATGAACCTCGGTCGTCAAGAAATAGCGGCAACACGAGCCTACATTAGGAACCAAATTCTAACGTCAACGAAGAGTTCCAATGCGTTTGTAGGAACATTATCTAAGGGACAGGATATAAAAATGTATGTTGTCGCTCCTGCAAGAATGGAGCACCACTTAGACTGGCAAGGGCTTCTTATAAAAATGGGATCAAGTACTCTGAATGAATGACGAACCAAATATCATACGAAACCGACCGTTCGGAGGGTTGTTACACATCAGCATGGTACTGCTGCACTTACCCGACTTCTGCAACTACTTGGCGTGGATTCCGCATGCCGCAGCTAGGCACCGTGCAGTGCAACACGAACTTTAGTCACCCGATATCTTGCCAGAACTCATGGCAGTTTCTTGCAGGCGGATGGGTGGCTCGGCGGAAGCCGGCGACGGGCAGGACTGGCGGCTTAAATGTGTTCTGTGTTTGTTGGATATCATCAGGATTTGTGTTCGGTTTGGCCGGAAGAATACGTTTGGGTTATATGGGCTCGCTACTGAACAGGGTACATGCTGCACCTGCCTAGGCTCTTCACTATGTTCATATGCTCCTCGTTCAGTAGTCTAATGGCTAGTTTGTTTATATTTCACTATAAATTGAAGTGATGTGACTGAACGTCTGAGCTTGTATTTAAGTTTATCGTGTTAGGGTTGCGTGAACATTACCTCGGAACTGTGTACTTGGAGCATTTCCTCGCGTTAACGGTGTTGCAGACTGCAAGTGGTATAGATAAGCGCCAACTATGTGGCTTCCATAGCTGGCGCACCTGTTGGTAATTACTGATGTGCATGAGTCCAGGCTCAGACAGTTCTGGGATCTGGAAGCTGTGGGTATTGGTCCTGAAGATGAGGAGTTGGAACCCAATCCTGTGCTGAAAGGCTTTGAGTCTTCTGTCTGCTTCAAGGATGACAGATATGAAGTGGAACTTCCGTGGAAGCAGGAAGATCAGTAGCCTTTGTTACCGGATAATAGGAAAGTTGCAGAAATCAGGTTGCATAGTCTAGATAGGAAGCTCGAGAAAGATCCTATCTTGAAGTCGAGTATAATGGAGCTCTGGAGGAGCTTGAGGAAGCAGATATCATACAAGAGGTGCCAGAAGGTGAAGTGAACATTGATGGTCTGGTGTTGTATCTTCCCCACAGGCCAGTAGTGCGTGAGTCCAGCTCAACGACAAAGGTACGACCTGTTTTTGACGCGTCTGTCCAGGACCCCAACCTGGTCAGTCTGAATGATTGTTTGGAGACTGGTCCATCGCTCCTTCCTGATCTCACTGAAGTGTTACTTCGCTTTAGACGCTGGAGGTTCGCTGTGTCTGCTGATATTCGGAAGGCCTTCTTGATGACCCAGCTTTGTGATCAGGATCAGGACGTTCACACATTTTTGTGGCACTGCAAAGGTCGGGTGAAGACTATGAGGTTCAAGCGTGTGACGTTTTGGGTCAAAAGCAGCCCATTTTGCAAGCTGCTACCTTACGTCACCATCTGAGAAGGTTCCCCCCCCCCCTATTCTAGAGCTATTGTTGAATTATAGGAAAACATGTACGTGGATGATCTCATCAGTGAAGCCGACTGTGAGGAGGAAGCATATGCTTTGTTTGCTGAAGCTAGAGATGTGCTGAGGAAAGCAGGCATGACCCTCACGAAGCTTGTCTCAAACAGCCGTGTGGTACTCGACAAGGCTCACATTCTGTCGGGTCAAGGCGGGGTGGAGTGCCACAAGGTGTTGGGAGTGGGGTGGAACCCTAATGAGGATGTGTTTTCATTTGAGGGTGTCAAAGCCCCTCCTGATGTGGCAGTGACGAAGAGGGTGATCCTCTGGTTCATAGCACGGTTGTTTGACCCACTGGGCATGCTAACGCCCTTCATCTTAACCGTGAAGCGTCTCTTTCAAGAGACCTGGTGTTTAGGGCTCGATTGGGACACAGAGGGGATTGGTAGGGAGGCTTTTGGGAGAGACTAGTCAGAACCATCAAAGGCTCGCTGAGGAAGACGTTGGGCAAGAGCGTCCTCACCAAGGTAGAACTGGAGACATTACTTTTTGAAGTAGAGGGTTGCGTTAACTCTCGTCCTCTGACGTTTGTCAGTGATGACGTAGACACACTCCGCCCTTTGACTCCTAGCCATTTTCTTTCGGGAAGGATGGCCGGTGTTCCTCTCGCCGTGGATGATGATTCCCGACAAATGTCTTCGTCCGGTCTGAGGGAGAGGGAGCTGCAACGCCAGAATCTTCTGGCGAGGTTCTGGAATTCTTGGCAGAACGACTACATACGAATTCTGCCACACTCTGTGAGGAAATTTAAGTCTCGTGGTAGGCTCCAAACTGGATCCGTCGTTCTCATCCGAGAGGACAACTTACCTAGGATGCGGTGGAAAATGGGCGTAGTTGAACGACTGCAGCCCAGCTCTGATGGAGTAATCAGAGCTGCAGATGTCCGGACGGCGGAAGAAGTCCGTACACGACCTGTGCACCGGCTACATGACTTAGAGGTGCTGGAGTAAGGAAACTGTATCCTGCTGGTTGTTTATGTACAGTGAAATGTTGTTTTGATGTTTGTTGCCCAATGACATTGTGCGACTCGAACTGTAAATAGGATGTACATGCCTGTTGCAAAATGACGAAGAGTTACGGCGTACTCAGTTACAACTATGGATATGTGACTGTGAGCTGGTCGTGTTAGGTTTCTTGCGATTTGCGTTGGTTTTTGCTTGGTATCCTCATGTTTGTGTTCGTGTTGGAGAAGGAATATGGCACATCCCTTTGTCCAACACGGCGGGGAGAATGTTGCAGACTGCGAGTGGTATGGATAAGCGCCAACTATGTGGCTTCCATACATGGCGCACCTGAGCTCTAGAGTTGATATCATTAGTTCGAAAGCCTCCGCCAGATGCCTCTGTTTGAGACTCCAGCGCTAGTGTTTGGTGCAGAGGGAATTTTCCATGACTGTGCATTTGTAATGCGGAAAACCCTGCACCCGTTGGCAGCGCTAAGGAGCGGGCAGTTGACTGCGTGGCAGAGGGTGTGGCCGGTGGAATCACTCTTGTTGTCGGAGGTGAGGCGAGTGGAAGGTCAGTTCGTGTTTGGGCGTAGCCGTTTGTGCCATTCGTAAAGCCAAGAATAGAATCTATATTCATCAGACTCATCTCTTCATTCGCAACAAACAGTACTCTGGCCAATGGCCAGTGGCATCGTGTGCGCCCGATGACTCCCACCCACTGAGACACTCCCGGCCACGCCTCGTGAAAGTGGTCGTCCGCTGCTGAGCCAAGCAACGTGTCCTGGCCAGCAGCGAGCACAACTCGCACAAGATGCCCCGATCTTGCGTCGCCTCGCTCTAAATATTCACCTGCAGCAGCTGGACTAGCACGTGCTGCTACATGTAGCCTGGTACGGTGAATAGGATACCCCGAGGACTGGAAACGTCGCTCGAGTGAAGGTGAGAGTAGTACTTGTTTGAAAGGGATTCAGTGTCGGTCAGTGAGCGTGTTTTCCGTCTTGATCATGGAGATTCATGTCCGACTTCGATATCAAACGTCTCATAACGCTTTTGATAGCAAACCATTTTCCAACGTTATGTCTTTAGCATTGCGTTCGTGCTGCGGTAGCTTCTCATTGTCGGGATGGCAATTGCAATGGGAAGGGTTTTTAAGTGTAGATACTAGCGGGGCCAGAGACAGAGAAAATTGTCTTGAACCATTGGAACATTAGTTCGTACGTCGAGCATCATGCATTTTTACCGAAAGTACATAGATGCTCAAAAGTCATAGCATGCGTCCTTGACCTCTAAAAGTCAACGTTTTAATGTGATGGAAAATGACGGCCGCCATTGTAATCAACGCGCCAAGTACTTTCTATGTGCGATGGTACACCCGAACTGCGGTAATCCAGGTGTTTGACGAACCTGTCCCACAGTGGTCGAATGTAGATATGGTGAATATACATTTGGCTCTGTAGGGCTCATTGTTTAATGTGACGCGAACCGGTTTTTGTAATTGCAACGAGCGCTTAGACCAGGATAAAATAGCACATCTTACTCAATTTGTATGGGTCCGGGGTCAACGTCCTTGCTGAAAGACCATCGTCCATGACCTCTGGAGGTCAAAATTTACAATGTGATGGGAAATAACTGCCACCACTGTGATCAGCGAGTCGAGTACTATCTGTGTGCAAGGTTCTAGGAGAATCGCAGGGGGTCCGGGTGTTTAGCGAATCTGAATCTGAGTGGTCGAATGTAAATATGGTGGAGATACATTTGGCTCTGTAGGGCTTATTTTTCAATTTGGCGCAAAACGGTTTTCGCTACTGTAATCAGCGCATAGAGGAGCATAACATACCCCAGCTTAGTCCAAATCGTAGGGTTTCGGGGTTAATGTCCTTGCTGAAAGACCGTCGTCCTTGACCTCCGGAGGTCAAAGTTTCCAATGTGATGGGAAATAACTGCCACTACTGTGATCACGAGCCGAGTACTATTTGTGTGCAAGGTTCCTGGAGAATCACAAGCTTCCGGGTGTTTAGCGAATCTGAATCTGAGTGGTCGAATGTAAATATGGTGGATATAAATTGGCTCTGTAGGGCTTATTTTTTCAATGTGACGCAAAACGGTTTTCGCCATTGTAATCAGCGCATAGAAGAGCATAAAATACCACATCTTAGTCAAAATCGTAGGGGTCCGGGGTCAGCGTCCTTGCTGAAAGACCACCGTCCTTGACCTCTGGAGGTCAAGGTTTCCAATGTGATGGGAATTAACTGCCACTACTGTAATCAGCGAGCCGAGCAATGTTTGCAATGTTTCAGGAGAATCGCATGGGTCCGAATATTTAACGAGTCTGAATCTCAATAGTCGAATGTAAATATGGCCGAGATACATTTGGCTCTGTATGGCTTATTTATTGATGTGACGCAAAACGGTTTTAGCCATTGTAATCAGCGCACAGAAGAGCATAAAGTAGCACATCTTAGTCCAAATCGTAGGAGTTCGGGTTCAACGACCTTGCTGAAAGACCATCGTCCTTGACCTGCGGAGGTCAAAGTCTTCAATGTGATGGGAAATGACTCCCACCACTGTGTTCAGCATGCTGAGTGCTATCTGTGTGCAAGCTTTTAGGGGAATCGCAGGGGTCCCCCGTACATAATCCGGTGCAATACATAGTTTGGTGCAGTGCATAGACCGGTGCAGTCCATAGACCAGTGCAATACATAGACCTTGCAGCACATAGACCGGTGCAATACATAGGCCGAACACAGACCATGCAGCACATATACCTGTACAGAACATAGACCGTACATAGACCGTGCAAGCACATATACCTGTGCAGTGCATAGTTCGTACATAGATCGTGCAGTGTATAGACCGTGAAGTACATAGACCGGTGCGGTACATATACCATGCAGTACATAGACAGTGCAGCACATAAATACTGCAGTATATAGCTCGTGGAGTATATAGACCGGTGCAGTACATAGACCGTGCAGTGATAGACAGTGCAGCGAATATACCGACGCGGTACGGCGCGGTAGGCCGGTAAATGAACGGTATCGGGTTAAGGAAGCAGGAAGCATGACCGGGTGATGCAAATTTGGAACAACACCATCAATCCAATATCGTGCAAGGCCGCCTAGTGTCGTGCAACATGTGCGACAATTTCTAGGAGCCCGACCAGATCACAAGTTTGTCGCTTAGTGCCAGAGGGCATATGCACCCAAACTATACAATTACCAGCCTCAAAAACTGTCGTCACCACAAAACTGCCGGTTCAATTTTGACGGAATGTTGCAAACGTACCTGTTTAGGTTGGCTAAAGCTGTTGTAAGCCATATCTAAATTCAGTTAAAATAGTTTGCTTGTCGTTTAGGGGCTCCTCATTCCTTGTCATGGCAGCCGTCCTCAGGATCAAACGGTTCGAAAGTGATCCGATCGGAGAAGATTCCATATATATATATATATATATATATATATATATATATATATATATATTTATCGATATATATTTATCAAATGCAATGGGTATTTATCGAATTCTAAAGATTTCTAAAAGTACTTAGAAGGTTTTTTCAGGATGCGACACCATGAGGATGGCCCTGCCCACAGATCCATGGAATCCATAGACCTTGTGCCGAAGATCAGCAAACCTGTGAGCGGCAAAGGTTCAGGAATAAACCGAACGCCCTGTTGAGTTTGATTTAGCTGTCGCGGTGCCGAGCCCTAGCCCTAGCCCTAGCCCTAGCCATGCGATTCACGTTTGTCCCCAACACATATTTACCACAGTAACCGTCAACCCACTGCTATATTGATCTTTTCAACACGCCAGATGGAAAACGTATTCGTGAAATACTGCTCTGACGAACAATGTACAGCAACTCCCTTGCCAAATGCTGTGTCACTGCAGTTTACAGTTTGGGGAGCAGCGTTTTTGTGGTGGAGGTTGCCGACGCCCACGGTGGGTCTCTCGGAGCGTCTCGTGATGGCGGGCAGAGTGGTCCGAGCGTGACCTCGGTCGGAGCATGGCCTGTCGAGGTCGGCGGTCCGCGGCGCCACACGACTGTGCCGGTTGCGGTCCCCGTGCCGACTGACGGTGTCGCCGGGCGACTGCTGCGGCGCCAGCTGCCGCTCCGTCTGTGTCGCGTTCTCGCTCACGTCCGTCTCACGTTCCCACCGCAGTACGAAGGGCACTTCATGCTTCATCAGGCCCATGAACATGCGCAACACGTGGTCGCACGCCAGCGCCGCGTCGCCCTTCAGGTCTCGTACTCTCTGGGAGAGTTCGGCCAGCCGCGCCTGACCGCGCCGCTGCTCGCCGCTGAAGTACAGGTGGCGCAGCGCCAGACTATGGTCGGTGCCACACAATCCTGTGCGCACCAGTCGCACCACCTGCACGAGGTGGAGAGCATCGCCAGTCAAATACCACCTGCACATGGTGGAGATCATCACCAGTCAAGTACCACCTGCACGTGGTGGAGAACATGATCAATCGCATACTATCTGCACATGAGTGTAGGAACGTGGGAGGGTGGGTGCATAATGGTCAGCCCCACATTTCGGGAACTTTAGCTATTACCCTATGGGTGTAATGCAGAAAGAACTGACCCAAAAAGTGACTTTCCCACTTCCACGATCTGCACGTGGTGATGGTCGAGACCGAAATGTGACTCGCCAGTTCACTCATCACTCAGAGTCCAGCTCCAAACGACGGCTTCTGAAAGGCATGGTCCGCAAGTGCATGTGTTCTGCACCAATGCTATCATATGCCAACTGGCAATGCTGTCACTACCACACGCCGATTGTTCGCTGCGTTCGATGCCACCGGCTATTATGGCCATTACATACAGTTGACTACCCCTGATCGCCACCGGTTTTACCTGCATTCATGTGCGGCGGGGTCGGGTGTTATTGGTATTGCCTGCAGTCATGGACGGCGGAGCTGGACATTATTGGTATTACCTGCAGTGATGGGCGGCGGTGCTGGACATTATTGGTATTACCTGCAGTGATGGGCGGCGGAGCTGGACATTATTGGTATTACCTGCAGTGATGGGCGGCGGTGCTGGATATTATTGGTATTACCTGCAGTGATGGGCGGCGGTGCTGGACATTATTTGGTATTACCTGCAGTCAATGTGCGGCGGGGCTGGATATTATTGGTATTGCCTGCAGTGATGGGCGGCGGACCTGGATATTATTGGTATTACCTGCAGTCAATGTGTGGCGGAGCTGGATATTATTGGTATTACCTGCAGTCAATGTGTGGCGGAGCTGGATATTATTGGTATTACCTGCAGTCAATGTGTGGCGGACCTGGATATTATTGGTATTACCTGCAGTCAATGTGTGGCGGAGCTGGATATTATTGGTATTACCTGCAGTCAATGTGTGGCGGAGCTGGATATTATTGGTATTACCTGCAGTCAATGTGTGGCGGAGCTGGATATTATTGGTATTACCTGCAGTCAATGTGTGGCGGAGCTGGATATTATTGGTATTACCTGCAGTCAATGTGTGGCGGAGCTGGATATTATTGGTATTACCTGCAGTCAATGTGTGGCGGACCTGGATATTATTGGTATTACCTGCAGTCAATGTGTGGCGGAGCTGGATATTATTGGTATTACCTGCAGTCAATGTGTGGCGGAGCTGGATATTATTGGTATTACCTGCAGTCAATGTGTGGCGGAGCTGGATATTATTGGAATTGCCTGCAGTGATGGGCGGCGGAGCTGGATATTATTGGTATTGCCTGCAGTCATGGGGGGGGCGGAGCCGAGTGCTCTTGGAAAATGGCACTACCCTCGGTTATGAGCGCGGAACCGGGTGTTATTCGGATCAACTGCAGTTACAGTTGGTGGAACTAATGTGGTGCTGGGCTCACAGTGGGGCACTACACCTGCCCTCTCCCCACCCCACTTCAGCAACACAACTTAGCATTATTCTTGTGATGCCGTTTGTAAAAATTGGCTCCGAATATAGCTTACGTTATATCTAAATCCAAATTGTTTACCATCAGTGCTTGCAGTGATGAACGTAAAAGCGAGTTGATTGACGATAGGACAGGAGGTGATTTTTTATTCATACTGGTTCTGTCTGCTCCTGTGCCACCCAGTACGATGGAGGTATTAATCTATCACGCTCTTGGTAGATATAGCAGCCCCAATGTTTGAAGGCTGACACCTACGATGAAAAAAGGTGTGAAAATTGACAGCGCGTAGAAGTATTGTTAGTTTTTAATATTAGTATTACTGTTATTATTATTATTAGTAGTATATATATATATATATATATATATGTGTGTGTGTGTGTGTGTGTGTGTGTATGTGGACTCGTGTGTTCATACTTTAAGTTCTTTATGCGTCCATCCCTTCTTCAATATCCTGCTCAACTCCATCATACCGTGGTTCTTCCCTTGCCTGCAACTCTGCTACTCACGTCGCATGCATCCAGAGCTGGCTGCACATGTGTTCACTTTGCTACCGACTTACCCTCAGTCAGCTGATGTCGGGTCATGTGCAGCCAGCTGTTAACGTTACCTGCAGCTGGTCGGCGAGACCGGCATGGAGCGCCAGCTGCGGCTCCAGTCGTCCTGCAGTCTTCATGCGCGCCGCCAGCCACAGCTGCACGCATCTGACGTACTGGGACAACAGCTGCGCGTTTATTTCCACGCCGCTCCGATATTGACCGCTTAGTATGTTCGTCTTGCGGCGTGCCTGTTGCAGGTACAGCTGGTGCCGATTGTGGTAGTCAAATTTTAAGCGCTCCCACTCACTGATGAGCTCACAGACGCGGCACAGCCGACGCTCCTGCTCAGCACACATGTCTCGCAGGAAGCGCAGCTCGCTGTCAGCGCACTGGATCTGCTCGTCCAGCTGCACCACCTGCGGTCGTAGCTTGATCAGCTGGGCTGCGAGTTGCGCTTCGGTGCGCCGCGCGGCGCCCAGTGACGCGACTAGCCGCTCCAGCTGTCGCTCATTCTCGAATAGCTCGACCTCCTGACGCTGAAGAGCGAACGTTGTCGCCGTCAGCTGCGTCATCAGCGTCATGCCGTTCTCGTCGATGTAAGCGTCGGCGGCACTGCGCTCGCGTACCACGGCCACCAGCTCCATCAGGGCGTGACCATTCTGGCCGTTCAGCCGGTCCAGGGCGGGCCGCGCTTCGGCGCACCGCTGCTGGAACTTCTCCTCAAGCAGCAGACGCTCCGTCAGGGAAAGTTCGTACGTGCCCAGTTCCAGCTGCAGCTGGTTCTGTGCATCAATCAGGCGCCGTTCCAGGTCGTGCCGCGCCAGGCCCTGATAGTCGCACTCGGTGTGGCATTGTTCAATGACGTGCTGCTCGGCATCCTCTTCAGACTGATGCCGTGCATGCAGCTTCTCCAGCTGCCCCACCAGCGGCGCCTCCTCTCTTTTGACACTATTCAGCTTCACCTTGACGTCATTGATGTCTTTCTCCAGGCTGAACAGGACTGGCTGTGTGCTCTTGAGTGTCTGCTGAGCTTCGAGCTCGTGAGCGATGCTGTCTTGGGTCTTCCTCCGCATCTGCATGCAGCGCTTGATGACCATGTTGACGTTGCGGCGGATCTGTTGGCTGCTACAGATCTTAGCTATCTTGACGCCCTCGATCTCCACCTCCAACTCCTTCCGCTCCTGCTCCAGACTCTGGGCGACCTTGAGCAGTTTGCCGATCTGGACGGCTTGGTCGCAACACGCCACCTCTGTCTGCACCAGAGTAGCACGAGTCTCCATCAGTAGCTGTTCTTGCTGCGACGCCGCGTCCATCATCGTCGCCAGGATGACGTCTTCGCAGTTGATATTCTTTTCCAGGTTGAGCAGTGACTCGGGTGCCAGCGAGTCGGACAGGCACACCAGCGACGCTGTCACTTGAGTTTGCGCGTCGGCCGCCTCGGCGGCTGCCTCGCTCAGCCTCGTCTCCATCAAGCTGTGGCGAGTCGTCGTCACAGCTACCTCCCGCAGGCTGACCCGCAGCCGCTCCTGCATTCGCCGCCGCCGAACGGTGCGCTGCAGGGTGCACAGCTGCACATCAGAGTGGTGACGCTCTAGCAATTGCTGTGCACGACAGGCGTGGTGCACCGCCAGGCATCGCTCGCGCACAGTTGCATGCAGCTGGCTCTTCAGCTGACGCAATTCGACGAACACGAGCCGCGCCTGCTCGCCGACGGTGGCGCCGTCGTCTCGCACGTTCCGCACGTAGTGTCCTATATGGCCGGCGCGCTGCTGCGGGTGTGGTCAGCGCGGCCGCCATGTGCTCATCCTGCTGACACGCCTGCTGCAGCTCCGTCTCCAGACGACAACGATCGCGCCGCCAATCGTCCCACAGCCGACCGACGGTGCTGTCCAGGCGCTGGTGACAGCCGCCGCTGGTGCGGCGCATATCCCGCCGCACCAGTGCCGATGCCCCCTCCAGCTCTTGTGTGCGCTCCCAAGTCTTGTTGATGTCGCGCTCCAGCCTGCGGATCAACGCGCCCAGGTTCTCCAGCAGTCCGTGCACATCTTCGGCAGCGCGATCCGAAGAAGGATGACTGTCCGTTAGCAGCGCTTCGGTGCACAGCGCTCGTGCCGATGCAGTAGCGATCGGCGGCTGCTGCGCGAAGGAGGCGCGATAGCTGCGCTTCACTGTGTCGGTGAGCTGCTGCCGGCTCAGGATTTGGTCCAGCCGCGCCAAATTGTCGGTCGCTTTGGCGACGCACGAGCTCAGAACGAAGTTGTCGAGACATGAATGGCGCCGGCACAGCTCGACAGGAGGGATGTCCGGGAATGCCACTCTGCGCTGGTGGTCACGTATCAGCAGGCACCCGTCCTCGTTCATGGTGAACAGTAGTCGAGTTGTGTTACTCAGGCGCGGTGGATCGGTACTACTTAAGCAGATGACTATTGAAAAAACACAAATGCATAGGTCAAAAGCTGACTCTCAAAGCTCTTGGTAATAAAATATGGTAAATGTTGCAACTTCCCATCACGTTCCTTTATGTCCCTGATGGCTCACGGGAAGCTACGGCATCCCAAAGATCCTGCCGTATGTTCGGGTAATAATCTCAGTCAAAATAGAAGTTTCTATCGTGGCAAGCTATCAGGGATCCTATTCTGGAGAAGAAAGCTTATACAAACTATATCATTTATCACCCATGTAGTCCAGTGTCAAGTGTTTGCTCACGAGCAGTTCAGCCAACAAATCGTGTTGAGCGAAAGGGTTCTTAACTTTTTATTTTATCCGGTACACAAACTTCCGAATTTATAAACACAGCGGAAAGCACCGCTGCAATAAGCACAATATGGTTACTCAAGTACCGTGCAAAAAATGCATCTGTTTCGTAAGCTTCCATGCGAATATGTTATTTTGGGGGCCACGCGTTCAGCTTCCAAGTAAAAACGATATTGACGACCTTGCTAATGGAAGAAATCAGAGAGCATCACGTACCCTTTGAAAATGGGCGAACATTGCATGCCATGGTTAATTGGGCACAACAAGACAAATATTAATGTAAATAGCCCTTTTATTCATATTAAATCTGGCCAGTCGAGAAATCCAAAAGATGTAACTTTGTGTACCGTTTGTATATATTTTGTATTATGTCGACTTTCCCCACTAAATGTGAGCAAAAGGCTATTTCTATTAATATCTCGTACCTTAATAATGCCACTTAACCTCATTAAGCGTGTAACGAAGGAAGGCAGATCTACTTTCCTTCCGGTATGGATTCCTTCCTTCCTTCTTCCTACCCATCATATTGTACCTATGCAAGATCAAAAGTCTGTATTGCATTAGGTTCGCATCCAATAATTATTCGACAAGGAAAAGTGTTTAGGTAGTTACACTCCACGCTTCAAAATACCACGTTCATCGAGACAGCCCAAACTCAGCCTGGGTTCACTCCTCGGTCAGCCCATGCACGATACCCATTCAAAATCGCTGAAACCTCGCTACGCCATTCTTAATTCCTCTTTCTCTTTCTTTCTCTTTCTCTCTCTCTCCCTCTCCCTCTCCCTCTCCCTCTCCCCCTCCACCACCCTCTCTCTCTCTCTCTCTCTCTCTCTCTCTCTCTCTCTCTCTCTCTCTCTCTCTCTCTCTCTCTCTCTCTCTCTCTCTCTCTCTCTCTCTCTCTCTCTCTCTCTCTCTCTCTCTCTCTCTCTCTCTCTCTCTCTCTCTCTCTCTCTCTCTCTCTCTCTCTCTCTCTCTCTCTCTCTCTCTCTCTCTATCTCTCTCTCTATCACTCTCTCATTATATCAATCTATCACTATCTCACTTCCTCACTGTCTCACTGTCCCTAAGGTTTTCCCCCTAAGATTTTCCGCAGATAGTTACAAAACGGCGCGCGGTAGCACGCTGAAATTCGGCATACATTTTCCCACATTAATTTCGTATGTTGTCCCAAAATTTTGAAGTCAGGTCGTCTAAGGTCAACGAGTTAGTCAAGGTCAAGTGAGGTCACTTCCAACAAAGTTCAACCAGTCGTCACGCTTTAACGGATAAAGATATTTTAGTGAAACTTGCAGCGTTTGGGTATCTTTAGGGATGCAACAAAACGCACCAGATGATTTTTCCGTTTTTGATTACTTGTTTGTTCTGCATATTTGCCCATTAGAGTTAAAATCGATGATTCAGGCTAAAGTAAGCATTTTTTATGGGTGCAAGTTGACTTTGAACAACGTTTTTCGGTCCGCTCGACCCATCAGAAAAGGAAAATTAATGAGAACTTGAAAACTCAACTTTTGAAAGTTAAAAAAATTACAATTTTGATTTTTTGATGAAAACAAATTGTTTGGCCCTAGTTGTTTCCGCTTTCCTTTTCTGATCCCAAATAGTTATTTTCTTCAAATCTCCCCAAAATGAACTCCCCAGAGCCAAAAAGATTATGTAAGTCCTGAAAACCTAGTGACGTCACTTTTGGGGGGGAATTTTTTTGGGGGGGTGTCTGGCCCTACTCGTCGAGAGCTTTCCAGTGATACCCGATTCATTTTCGTGCCGCCCATAGTTTGGAGGATAGAGTGGGGGGGGGGGTTATCCACCCCACCCACCCCGAGACGGGGTGTGAGGATCTGACCGGACGGGTGGGTTAAGCGAGCGATTGAGGCTCTCTTGAGCCCCGGCACGCTTTGGCTGTGCCCCCGATGCCGTCGCAAGCTTCCATGCCATGATATAGGACAAAAAGCCACTCACAGGGTACCCCAAAATCTGCCTAATGGTGACACACATTAACGAAGTCATGTTTATTTGGATACTGCCGTCTATGAAATACATATTTTTGGAGCTCAGGTACTGCGCTCAGAATTTCTGGGATAAGCCGTTGCAGGAACGCATGCACCATGTCAGTGTTGTGCTTTGTGCCGTCAGAGATATAGCAGTAGCTCTGATGGCACAGTACCTCGTTCTCACGCCAGTACACTACAGACGGGTGCTCCGTACACATGGACGAATCCCAGTGGAAGCCTTGAGCTACATCCTGCACCACATATGAATAATTTTCGACGAACTCGTACTAGGCAACCACTTCGCCCTCCGTGGCAACAACCTTTGCGTACGTGAAGTGCTGGCCTTGTTTGTCAGCCACAAAGTGGTGTTTGATCAGTTTCACGGTTTGCGGGCTGAAATATCGCATGCTTCCCTCTTTCGTCTAAACTATTTCTGCGAGTGTACAGCGATGCATGCTCATCAACTGTTTGTACCTAATATAATTATCCATATTATCATCTGGAGCCAAATCACCTTCACTCTCTTCTCCTGATTTGTCCGCGAGGAGAATCCTTAGAAAGTTCATCATCCCGCCTTCACCAGGGCAATCCTCACGGTTGTGCATCATGCAATCACGGTTTTCAATGTGTCATATGCACATGCATGCCAAATACAGCGTGAACGAGCAGGTTCAGGTACTTGAGACCGGGAAGGCCGAGAGCGGATATGAGCAGTTTTGGGTCTTGATGATGAGTGCACATGCACACCGAGTGCGTCCCGCTGCTGCCTGCCAAGAGGAAATGCTTCGGATGAAGGGCAGCAAAGGTTAAGAAGCCGGTGCGAGGGTTTTAAGAGTTTTGCTTGTATATATCATACATATCACACAAATTTTCCAAAGCAGGGCTATTCTGAACTGTACTTTTGGTTCCACCAACCTGTCGCACCGTGACACGGTCAGTCTTGCGGAGACACATTCGGCTGATCTGATCCGACTCATAAAATAGCTATACTTTCACCTTGACTGCGTCCGACACCATCATAAATTTCCTCGCTTCACAGGCAGCATGTTCAGCGAGAATGAGCAGTGAGCACTGGGCACCCAAACACGGTGCCACCCCTTGTTTGTGCCCTTCCTGATATTTCACTACGTTCGTATATTTTTATTTTCGCGATGTAATAAATGGTTGTGCAAATGGTTTCTCGGTTCTCGGAATGTGATTGCTATATTGTGGATGCTTCTCTCTCCTTGTAATTCATGGCAAGGTATAGCTCATAAATCATCTGCTACCACAATTTGGAGACATTTCTGCCATTTTGTTTGACCCTTGACCTCACCAGTTAGAACACTTGTGCAGCACAACATTCAAGATCAGATGACTAACATTATTATCCCATCACGAGTCTCGAACGCCAAAAGCCTTGTATTTCAGCAATATGCCGTTATAAATGCATATCCATATAGGTCACGATAAACTAGCGCGGAAATAATCATGCATGCCTAATTTTGAACGGATATGTAGATGATGATGAATTAGAGTTTAGGGACGCGTCGACTGCCAGGGTCATTTTGCGCCCAAAACTGTGTTTACAGGCAATCTACCATGCTCCTACAGTAGTCAGTAAGACATAATCTTCAGGGCCGGCGATATATAACATCAAAACGTGCTTATCGAAGGAAGGTAAAAATGTCCCGAGACGATACGACCCAAGAGTCATCCTTTAGCAGCATACGCAAAGTGTCGTTGTTTACCCGTCCTAAAATCTGGTGTCGTAGAGGTTCCAACAGTAAACAGTCTATTAAAACATGATGAACGGTAAGCGGGTCAGAACACCGTGGGCATAAAGGTCGGTCATCACCAGTCAGCATATAGCTGTGTGTCGCGAAAACATGCCCTATCCTCAATCGACAGAGCGTTACTTCCTCTCGTCGCGAGGTCCGGTGTGAGGACTGCCACATTCTTAGCTCTGGCTTTATAACTCTCAGCTTACTAGGTTTGGAGTTCCATGCTCGTTGCCATTCAGATCGTATATATGATAAAATGGAGGGATATAGATCTCTTGGCGGAAGGGGCGGGCGAATTTCACGGCCATTACTGGTAGCGTGCTTAGCGGCTATATCGGCAGCTTCATTTCCAGCAAGTCCAACATGGCTGGGGATCCAGCAGAATACGATATTTTTGTCGAAACCGGTTAGGGATTTTACGGTGCGTGGAATCCTTTGGACAAGACTGTTATCCGAGTTGAACGACTTCATTGCCCAAAGACTGCTCAAGGAGTCAGTAAAAACCACGTGATTTGTGAACTGGTCATCCTGGATATAGTAAAGAGCTTGCATTATGGCATATAGTTCAGCAGTAAGAATTGACGCCTGCTTCGGTGAGCAGAAATATCCAATACCGCGTCGACCGACGCACGCGCGTCCCACTCCCGACGAGGACTTGCAGCCGTCTGTGTAGATGCGAGATGGTATATTTTCGGTACTGGTACTGGTATATTTTCTCCAACGCCAGCTTGCGGAATTCTTCGGAGTTGACACTCCCCTTCTTCGAGCAGGACAGAGTAAAGCCAGTCTGCTCTGGGACAACCTGCCAAGGGGGGATATTCGGAGTGGCAGCGCGTGCCACAGAACCTGGTTTAATGTTGCATTTACGAAAGATCGGGGCCATGCGCCAAAAAAAAGGTAGGACCCGCTGATTACGGGATGACCGACGTGGCAGCGATGGCCTTGAAAATATCCATTGATAGGCTGGATGCTTTCGGTTCTGTGCGACCTTACACGAGTATCTCGCTCCCAGTAGTGTACGGTGTAACGCAAGAGGAAGTTCATCAGTATCAGTCATTAAGCTATCGATCGGTGAAGTGCGGAAAGCTCCAGTGGCAATACGAAGGGCTGTATTGTGGATTACGTCCAGACGGTGTTTCGTTTTAACGCACGCCCCATCATAGATAAAACATCCATAGTCGATTTTAGAGCATACGAGCGATCGGTACATAAGAAGCAAGATAGATCTGTCTGCTCGATACGAGCACCTGGAGACAGTACTCATCATTTGCAGTCTCTTAGTACATTTCTGCGCAAGATCTTTGATGTGGGTGCTATACGTTAGTCGGCGGTCCATCCATATACCTAGTAACTTGACAGCAGGCTTGAATGGAATATGGCGTCCGTTGAGCATAATAATGGGGTCCGTGCAAGAGCGTCTGCGGCAGAAGCGCACAGCGATGGTTTTCGACGTGGACATGACGAAGTCCCTGCGGGACTCCGTTAACACGCGCCCTGGAGGGCCTCGGAAAATTACGCGCACTGAAGGGGGGGGGGGGCGGATTCCGCCCCTCCCCCCTAAGATCTCGGCTCCTATTAAAGGTGGAGTAACGAAATTCGTAGGATGAATGTATACTGTAGTGGACTCTATTGTGTGCAAATTTTATGACCTTAGGTCAATATCTTCAAGGCCAAATGAGGTTACGTATGTCAAAAGTTTCTTGTTTTGCGTGGCTTGGCTTGTCATTGCTATGGATCGCCGTGATTGTGTTTAAATGCTCCAAAATGGGCATCAGTGATGTTTTGGACATTACTAATGATGCAATACAGATGCTAGACCCGGAATTTGACCTCAGGTCACCCATATAGCAGCATTTTATCAGGTCAGTTACCTGTTCCAGTTACCGGAACCGGTCCGCCCGCCCGACTGCTCCGTCGGGCAGCTCGGCGCAATCGACTTCGCGAAGAAAAGAGTGAAGTACATGAATAAAGTATGGAAACGCTTAGGTACACAGTGGCAAACAGTAGTTTTCGGAATGTGTAGGGAGTAACATGCAAAGCGACATCAATCGCATGACAGTCATTTGCATGTATGACCACATTCCAGTTGACCAGGTTTGGTTCCATTAACCTGTCATGAACTTGACCTGACTGGACCTCGGTGACCTAACATGACCTTGAAACTATATAGCATAACAATATACTTCAAACACGTCGCTAGTGTTGCCGAGAACACTTCCCTTTTGCCAATATACGGGAAGCGCATCAGCGCCAATTTTTGTGGTCTGACGCTACGAAATGTTTTGACTTTAGCGGCTCCTAACTCGAAAAATGTTCGGCCAATTTCCGTTTTTCTTGCTTTAAGCGACGCGCCGGACACTTCTAAGCAGGTACACAAAATGGCGTATATCGACCAGTAAAATCTGGAGTTATGTACGAAACACTATGTACAAAAAGGGGCGGGCGGATTTCGCCCCCCCCACCCCTCCAGCGCGCGTGTTAAGTTGTGAAAACGTACCAGAGAGTGAGCCGCCTATTCTAACACGAAACGTTCTGGAAGCTAAAAAAATGGTCAAGAAGACCCCATGGAGCCTCTGACACCCGTACTATATAACTTCATCAGTATACCGTGACGCCATGTCGTGTCACGAACGGATATGTAGAGTTTTAAGAGCAAAGCCCTATTTTTCTTTTTTGCTTCCAAAGATTGCATCGAACTTAATTTCTGCACTTCTTTAAATCGCATTGTGACTGGCCCGGAAGGTAAAGTAGGTCACGTGACCTAAGGTCACGATGTCACGATTTAAAATAACCCGTAAACGATAATTCTGAAATAGCCAAAAGATACAGTGGGTCATTGTGAGTTCACCGAAATATACTTTTGCACAATTCAGATTCTTCTTCATTTAATTATATACCTGAAAAACGCCCTTGTTAGGTAACATCTAAAAAATTCCCGAGGCAATAACTCCTTGACCGTTGAACTGATCTTTCTAAAAATGGCACAGCTGAATTCGGCGCATCAGATAGCCGCACACAAATATTTTCATCAAAATATATAATATTGAGCGTTATTTTGGCCCTTTCAAGTGTCGATTTGTCGTGGAATTGCCCATTCCATATGGCGGTCTTGACCAATTTCATTCGGTTTGGTTTGAAGAGCACACTCAAGAAGAGCTATATTGGATTTCACATGGACGTATTGTGATATACTGGTGCAAAACACTATTTCTCTCCTCGTTCCTGTTGTGATTTCAATTCAGGTTGTTTGTGATAAGTACGTTCCGTCGTGATCCCTCTGCCTTTCCCGCCGATCCTCGATTCCTCTGGCAGCGATATTGACATGCAGATCTCGAGACCTCCGCCTCCGGTTTACAGTTATGTATAATTGCGGTTGGTTCGAGGTCAGATATCCACCATAGTTATCAGTTCAATATATCCGCCAATGGATTCACCAACAGCCACTCAGGCAATCATCTCACATAGTCTTTCTCAATACAATGCCATACATATCCGCGTTTACCGTGCCTATTAAATCACTCGTTATATCCTGCTATGCCTAGTCGTCACAGTCAGAACCCAGACATGACTTCGTGAAATATATAGGTAATCGGCATTTAGCGGATCGTCCCTTGAAATAAATTAATAATTATCCGTGTTTATCTAATTATGTAGTTCCTAGTGGTTACAACATTCGCCATCATGGTTTTCATCGCGTTTCAACCCCATATAACTATGCATGCAGGTTTCCAAACAGAGTATCCTACTTCATTCATCAGCAGCACGGGGCATATGGAAAAGTTTTGACTGGATTGAAACATTGCTAAGGGGAAGGAAACAAAAGGTAGTATACAATGGATATCAACCTGAATGGAATAATTATGATTGGCGTGCCACAGGGCTCCGTTCTAGATACTCTTCTATTTATAATATTCGGGAACAATATTAAGGTTAGGCTGAGGAATAGGCTGCTCAAATTTGCTCATCATGTCAAACTGGTAACAATGGCTACACGGCCGGTCCTCTGCATGGACCCGGCCGATCCGCCGGTCGGCCAGTCTGCGGCCTTTTTGCGGCCAGCCGGCCGGTGGAGAGACGCTTCCCCGGTGCGCTTATCGGTGGGGTGAGGGTTATCAGCGATAGATAACACACATGCCAAATCGGATGCACCGGGGTGTGCGATGAAGAAGGCCACGTTTGCCACTGTCACCTGTTGACAGAAAACGGACACACAGTCGCACGATTTCACCATCATGGCTCCGTTGGCTCCTCTAGCAGACAACTGAGGAACTATTTTTGGATGTTATGAACTCTGGACGTTATGAACCCTCGACGTTATGAACGGTCCCTCTGAAGCCAGTTTTCGACGTTGTGATCCTTGGACATTATGAACTCTGGACGTTATGAACGCACCCTATCCGATACATGTTGGACTTTGTTGGACTTTATTTCACATTTTCGACGTTATGATCCTTGGACGTTGTGAGCTTTGGACGTTATGAACTTTGGCACTAAATGAACTCTGGATGATATGGATGTTCCCCTCCGGAGTGTCCCGGGGAGGGGGCAGGCGTGCTCCCGGCCGGGGCCGGGGCCCACCGCCCTCCAGGGGAGCGGGGTCATCCGGGCATACCGGGGAGGGAAGGGTACCGGGAAGGGGGAGGGTGTGGGGTGTGATGTGCGAAGGGCACCCAGAGGGTGATCAGACAGGATAGGCAACCTGAAGGGGTGCTGTAAGAAATGGGTGAAAATAACTGGTGGAAAGGTGAAGAAAGAAGGAGGGATGGGATCAGTCGGTCGGAGGCGGGTTCAGTAGGTTAATGGAGTGAGATGGGGAGCTACGTCGGCGAATCCGGCGAACTAGCCTACTAATAGGCCGGGTGACCTACGTCATTCGAGGGGCGGAGCTTTCCGTAAGCGCCCTGAGAAGGCGCCTTCGAGACAGCTGGAGTGGATGGGCAAGCAAGCTAATCGGCGGTCAGTGTCGTTGTGACAGCCTCCCTCCGGAAGGTCCTGCCGATCTCCAAGCTCAACCCCTGCACATCTTTTTTATGGGGTGGTTCACGACGCACATTATGCAACACCGCTAATGGCGCCGCCCACACTGTTTCGCCGGTGAGTCGCGGGTTTGAAAAATTTCCGAGCGGTACGAATGTTGAAACCGGGATCTTTGTATCCCTCGGCCATCCCCACCCCACACATCTACTTTGTATTTGTATTGGGTGATTCACGACGCACTTTATGCAACACTGTTAATGGCGCCACCCACACTGTTTCGCCGGTGAGCCACGGGATTGGGAAATGTCCGAGCGGTGCGAGTGTTGAACCCGATAACTTTGTATCCAAAATACAACACTCTAACCACTCGGCCATCCAGTCCCTCACATCTATCTATACCAAGCCGCACCATACGATACCAAACGAATGCATTTGGAATCGCACTCGTTTGGTATAGATCTGCGCCGTGCAAAGATGACACACTAAATGCATACGTCGGGTAGGGAATGGCGCGCTATCACCAAATATTTACCTATTCGAGTTTGATAATCCAGAAGATCGGGCGGAGGAGGCTTCGGGAGGGAACATTTCACCGCACATAACGCTGACATTACCTCAAATACACAATACTCGCAGCACACCATCACTTTCCCACACAACACTCTCGCCACCTGCAACTTTACCTCGAACAACACTGAACCATATAATACCAAATTTACTGCCTTTGAACTAAATTTATCCCTCTCCAAAGTAACGAACCTTGCGACTGGTCCCTCCCAATTTGCATACACCTTCTTCCAAAATATATCCTACTCCGGAAAAAAACAATTTCCTTTTGGACGTTAAATCAGTTATGGACCGACGGCGCCTTTCCCCCTTCTTGGTCCACTAGCTTATCACTCCTATTGCCACCTGACCTAGAGCTATCACTCCATCTCTCTTACTTCTTATACCTCTAAAATCTTCGAGAGCATGGTCAATGGACGACTCAGAATCTACCTCGAAAACGACGAAATCCTCTCCCCTTTTCAAAGCGGCGTTCGACCCAGACGCAGCACCGATGACAACCTCATCCAAATCGTTGACTCTATACAGCGCGGTTTCATGAGAAAAAAAAACAGGAAGCCGTCTAACTCTTTCCCGATTTACAATCCACATTTAATAAAGTGCCGAATTATTATTAAGAGCAGAATGGCAACATTTCTCACCAACTTTCTCGCTGTCAGAACATTCACTGTTCGCTGCGGCAACATCCACTCTCAGCCCCACGAACTTAACCAAGGCGTCCCACAAGGCATCGTTTTATCCCCACCCTATTCCTCATCATGATCAATGACGCTATCGTCGACCTCTGTAAAAAAAAGTTCCACTTTCTAAAATACTCTATTTACGCCGACGATCTGGCCATTTAGTGCACACACCCATCGGCAGACAGAGCAAATTACCTCATGCAGCGCGCCATGGATCAAATTGATTCCTGGTGCTCGCTTTGGGGACTGCAGATCTCACCCACGAAAACAGTCACAATGCTTTTCTCCCGGCGCCACACGTACATTCCACCTTTTACACCGCTACGTTATGGCGACCAAATTATCCCTCACCATATCACCTTCACCTATCTTGGTATCGTTCTAGACAAAGGCCTCTATTTCGGCCCCATATTGCTTATCTTGAACAGCGCTGCGCTAAGCACCTAGATCTCCTGCGCTGCATCTTCGGTAGCGACCGGGGTGTAGACAGGTCTATCCTCACGAAATATATATTGCCCTGATTCGCTCAATCCTGGAATACGATGCGTTTATCTTCGATTATCTATCTCCTTCACACATCACATCACTTAAACGAATACAAAATCACTCCTTGCGCCTCATCACCGGAGCACACTGCACCATGCCCATCAATAGTCTCCGGACTGAGGAACACCTCCCTAGTTTACAACACTGTAGAACACTGCAACCAATTAAGTACCACTTTCGGACCACAACACAACACAATCATCCCGCCATTCTCGCACTCTCAACCCCCCCCCCATTCGGCGTGAAAATAACCGAAATAAACACAATATTACCATATATCTGAACAATGTCCTTGCACTCGCACTGAAAATCCTCGAGGTAACCCCCCGGCAACCCCCCCCCACCCCCCACACTACTTATTGTCTGCCACATGTCACATCCGATGCTCGAGTATCTCTTTCGGCGAAACAAAAAAATTAATTCCCCCTATCGAAATCCAACTGTCTTTTTTTCGACCATCAAGCGGCCCACCCACGACACATATACTTTTCCACTGACTGCTCTGGTACCACCGACGGTACTTGCGCCGCCTGGTGAGGTGGACCCAACATTGGCCAAACATAACTAACACCACACCATTTACACAGCAGAGTTAATGGCCATCCTACCCTGCCTACAACACAATATTCAACCATCACGACACCCATCACCATCTGTACTGACTCACGCTTTTCCACTGAAGCTCTCGCAGCCATACAGAACACCTCCCACTAGGGGCGTCGATTTGTATCCTTTTGCGGGGGCCATGGCCCCCCAATGCTGATCTTTCCCCCCCCCCAATGTTGATTTGGGCCCCCCCCAATAACACATGCTATTTTTATGCTGATAAAAACCTAAAGGAAAAAAAGAAGAAAAACACTGTGTTAGGTACATAGAAAACTTAGTTGATGTTAACCAGCACATTTTGTACTGAAAAAGAACAGATTTGGATTAGATAGTGGACTGAGTATCCATCTTTTGCTACAAAATTCAAAATTATGTGCAAAAAAAACAAAATAGCTAGATTTCCCTCCACTGTGCAAGGAAAACTTACGGCATAAAATGTTAAGATTCGCTGATGATGCATTTTAAACCAGATTGTCTTTTTAAAAAATGTTAAGCCACAAAACAACAATTGGATTGTCATGCTGATGTTTGTACACACCACCAATGGCAAAACCACATGCATATGAGCTTAAACAGGAAAAAATCCATTCTTAATTTCCAGTCATTGTCAAACCTGCATTGTCCAGTGAACAACAATGACAATCATCCTTGAGATTGTGGATATGCAAACTATAATTATCCTCAGCAGCCCACCTATCACACCATCGGCTTGATATTTACCTAGGTACCTACCTAAATACCCAATGACAATGCATGCATTCAATATTGATATGGGAAAAACGGGAGCCATGCGTGGGCAAATCTGTCAGCTTATGATACCATGACAGAGAAAAGTCAGCAAGAAGCTGCATGGCCACTGCATTATAATTGGTATTCCTAAAAGAATACAAAAAAGAAAGCTATGGCTCACATGACTTTTAAGCAGACATTACAGTCAGACACGACCAATGCTATACAAGAAATAGCCTTGACAAGACCAATGTCTCGTACGCCGCAAAAACACCATTATTAAACGCCGCAAAAATACCATTATTTAAAAAGTACACCAAAGTTCGCATTCAAACCTTGATGACGTCACAGGTTTTTATTCGTATATTGCATAATTGGTAGCATCAGGCAAGTTTCAATTTCACTGCACATGGGTGGGGGAGTGACTTTTTCAGGCGTACCGGACCACAGAGGTCATTTGCGCCACCTTTGAAGCGAGTGCGTTACATGTCTGACTATAAAAGCGGGTGTTTGCGATCAAGGTGCAGGCATGTGGACGTTTACGTAAAGGGAATTTTACGTTATAGTTTGTGATATTTTAGGCGCTGAAGGCGGGGCTAGGATGGGGACATCCCCCTAATGTCTAGATGGCAGGGGCGTCGATTTGTATCCTTTTGTGGGGGCCAGGGCCCCACCAATGTTGATCTTGGCCTCCCCAATGTTGATTTCCCCCCCCAATGTTGATTTGCCCCCCCCCCGCAATAACATATGCTATTTGTATGCCCATAAAAAAGTTGAAGGGAAAAAGAAGAAAAACACCATGCTAGGTACATAGAAAATGTAGATGATGTTAACCAGCACATTTTGTAATGAAAGAAACAGATTTGGGTTAGATAGTGGACTGACTCTCCACCTTTTGCTACAAAATTTAAAATGGTGTGCACAAAAACCAATTGTCATTGTCAAACTTGCATACAATCCAGTCCCGTGAACAACGATCAGTTATCATTGAGAGCGTGGATATACAAACTATAATTAACCTCAACAGCCCACTCATCACACTATCAGCTTGATATTTACCTGGTACCTAGGCACCTAGGTACATGCTGCAGATAAACTTAGAAGAGCTTGTGAAGTGGTCCAAAAAATGGCAGATGAAATTAAATTTTGATAAGTGCAAAATCATGCATGTATGCAGGGGCGTCGATTTGTATCCTTTTGTGGGGGCTATGGCCCCACCAATGTTCATCTTGCCCCCCAATGTTGATTTGCCCCCCAATAACCTATGCTATTTTATGCTGATAAGAAAGCTAAAGGAAACAATGAAAAACACCATGCTAAGTAGAAACATTGATGTTAACCATCACATTTTGTACTGACTAGAAACAGATTTAGATTAGATAGTGGACTGACTCTCCACCTTTTGCTGAAAAATGTAAAATTGTGTGCAAAAACAAACAAAATAGCTGGAATTCCCTCCACTGTGGAAGTACAGCTTACATCTTTCTGGGTTGGTTGGTTGGTTATTTGGGTTTACGGGCGCATTGACTGCGTTGGTCATACAGCGCCCATACAACTTTTCTTGTTCCCACCTTAAAGCACAATACCCAAAAGCTTCCGAAAAAAATTACAACCATGTTCACAAAAAAAATATAATTTTGTATTCAAAATCAGCTTAGGTTAGGTTAGGCTTGGTTAGGTTTCTTTTTTAAGATTGAGAATTTTCAGAAAATAAATTAGGTGAAATTTTAATTTAGTTTAATTTTTGTTCTCAAAAGATAGGTTAGGATAGGCTAGGTTAGGTTTTGTTGCATGAAAAAAAAAACATTTATGTTTATGCAATGTTACCGAACTCAAAGCCTTTTTGGCATTATTTTGCTCACAACCTGAAAAGTAAGCACAGAAAATAAGTGGGTCCAATCATCTTAGTCACCTTCATAAACATGGTATTCTGCATATTTTTGTGTTGTCTTAAAGGGAAAAAACACCTTAGACTGCAAGGTTACCAAATAATTTGCAATTTTGGGGGGAAACTTTTGGGAATTTCTTTTAAACGTTTTCCAACTTGAAAAGCCTAAACTAACCTAACTTAACCGAACCTAGCCCATTTGCTTGCTATATGGAGGCAAATGTGTGTAAAAACTTGTCTTGTTACCACCTTAAAGCACAATAATACCGATTTGGCTAGGTTAGGCTAGCTTAGTTGTTTACCTTGGAAAAATTGTTCAATCATTTAAAAAAATAAAATAAATCGGAAATTTTCCTTCAAAAGCAGCTGACATTAGGGTCGGGTAAGTTGGGTTCGGTTGTTCAAGTTATAAAATTTTCAGAATATATATTGCTTAATTTTGTTTCTTTTTTTTTTCTCCAAAGCAGGGGCGTCGATTTGTATCGATAGACACTAGCGCGTATTAAATGTCACACATCGTGATGGGCGTTCCTCAGAACATCCAACATCGTAACATCCAAAGAAAAAATTCCAGTTACAGAAATTCCAGCGCCTAAAGTCTAAATTGGAGGTTATAGTGACAAATGTGACGGACGTAAGACATTTGTGGTGCAATTGCGCGCCGTGTTTAATCCGGAGGCCAAACTTATGTGACGTCGTACTGATTCATTTTTTGTACTTCGCACATTCTGATGTATCTGCGGATTGGTGTGATTTTAAATAGTGAATAAATAGCTTGCTGATATTTAATTCCCAAAGGAACAGTAGTTGAAGAAGTTGGCAGGTAAGCTTGAAAAGGTCCAGTCCATGTTTTTTTTCTGATTTGTGCTCAGGGTTTCCATGTTAATATCACATAACTACCACGTTTGTCTTCAAGAAGAGCTGTTTTTAGTTTACTTTTATTAATATTTTCATTCCACTGCTCTTAATGCCCTTTCTGCCCAGGATTGGGGCACCTAGTGTTGCATTTCCGTCCAGGGGTTGGCACACCTTTTGGTAAATTTACAGCTTAAGGTAATTTCTGATTATTTTTTTTCCATGCAATGTTTAGGAATGTGATGAACATGATGTTACTGGTCATTTTGGTACATTTGTGTTTTAAGGTGTTTTATGAATTCGTGGAATGTATCATTTCAATGCAATGTTTATGAATGTGACTTAGACTACTCATTTTCTATACAAATGCCTACATTTCAGGTTGTGAGCAAAATAACACCAACAAAAAGCTTTGAATTAGGTGACAAAGGGTAAAGCATTTTTTTTACTAAAAAAGTGCAACATAACCTAACCTAACCTAGCTTAACCTCCCCTTGGAGAAAAACAAAACCAAAACATCAAGTCGTAAAAATTTCAAGCAATGTATTTTTGTTACGATAAAAAAATGTAACCCAACTTAACCTAATCTAACATAAGCTGCTTTTAAAGAAAAAATATATTTCTTTCAAATTTTGGAACAATTTTTGCAAAAAATGTCGAACTTAAAACACTTAAACTAATCTAACATCACCAAATATATCCCATTTGTTTGCTTTATGGAGGCAAATGTGTAATAACTTGCCTTGTTACCACCTTAAAGCACAATAATTCTGGTTAGATTAGGTTGGGTTAGGTTTTTTCATGTGTAAAATTTCAAGAAAATAAATTGCTATATATTTTTCCAATCTTGTTTTTATAGTTGTATTCTCCAAGGTCAGCTTAGGCTAGGTTACATTAGGTTATGTTGAATTTTTAATGTATTTCTTTTAATTCCTATGTTACGTAACTCAAAGCCCATTTTTAATGTTATTTTGCTCACAACCTGGAAAGTAAGCATTTGCACAGAAACTGAGTAGTGCCATCAGCTTAGTGACATTCATAAACATTGCATTGGAAATTTAAATAAAAGAATATTAATAAAACACATAAAAGCACAACTTTAAAGTCCCTTCCTCTGCAAATGCATGCCTTTCAATTGGGAGTAAAAATAACACCAAAAAAGGGTGTGGAGTAAGGAAATATAGCATGCAAATAATGTTCAAGATGTATGATAACATTACCTAACATAGCTCAACTTCCCATACAAGAAATTAATTGTTTTTAATTGAAATTTTCGAGGCTTTTCTCAAATATTTTCAACTTAAAAAACCGAACCTAAGCTAGCCTGAACCGTTTATTATTTTTTGTAGAAAAATCATTAACAAAAATTATTTACCAACAAACGATTTTTTTTATAACTTACAACAAAAGACTAACCTAACCTGACAAACCTCACCCTTTTGTATGCTTTATGGAGGTAAAATGTGTGTAAAACTTGTCTTGTGGTTACCTTAAACTGTGATAATACCTGGCTTTTGGGGTAATTTTTCAGCTCATGGTACTCTCTGACTTCTTTGAATTTCTTTTTTAATGCAGTGTTTGTTAATGTACTGAACATGATGTAACCGCTCATTTCCTCTGCAGATGCACACTTTTCAATCGTGAGGAAAAATAACATGGCAAAGGGGGCTTGGATTTGAGTAATATAGGATGAAAAATAATGTTCAGATAGAAAAAACATGTAACATAACCTAACCTAACCTAGCCTAGACTTCCATGCAAGAAATGATTATTTTTATGCCAAATTCCCCCCCCCCATTTTTTTTCTCTGAAACATTTTGAACTTAAAAAGTCTAACATAACCTAATCTAGCTTGAACCGTTTTTGAAGACTATTTTCATTTAATAACTTACAACAAAAGCCTAGCCGAACGCAACTAGGCAAAACCTAGCTCCTTTCAATGATTCGTGGATGTAAAATGGGTGTAAAACCTGTCTGGTGGTTACCTTAGACTGCAATAATAACTGTTTTTGTGCTACCTGGTGCACGTGATGAACCTCCATCTGCATGCTGCATGAGAGCATTGCACTTATTGCTTCACAAAGAACAATAACATGTTGAAAGCACTATATTTTCAGGAATGGAATCCTGTGCTGATAACATTTTCTGAGTTATAAATGTGCAGATCAGATCTACATCATTTGTGTTAATAAATATAAGAAATTCATAGAAATGCATACACCGGTTTGTGGACAAGAAGTTATTCTGATGATTTCTGATGTATTGGAAAATGACAAATTTGTATGATGGAAGCAGGCGAAGTTAAAGTACTTATATCTCAATAAGTGGTGTCAGTTCACTAACAAGACAGCAAATTCACTCAAATAGCACTCAAAATGCCAGGCGGCCCACTCTTTTTGCAAGTTTAAAATCGATGACAGTGCTTTCTTGAATCATGTTTAAAACACATGAAGGAAATGTATTGCTGACACTTGTTAGGAACTGATGTGTGTAACGTTAATTAACATTTCTAATGTCCTGATGTTTGTACACAAAATATAGCTCACTATTGTAAATAGCATGGGAAGTATGATGCCATATATCATGGCTAATTTATGGTCAAACTGTTATGCAGCAGATTCCCTGCATTGTTACTTAGTTATTTGGGCTTTAGGGCACAGACCATGTTGATCACATAGCTCCCTGCATTGTTGTTAACTGATATATTAGTATGTTTGCAAATTCACTTATGAGTGAATCCATACCATTCTCACTGGGGTATAAAAGCTACATTATAACATTGCTTCTACAATGCATATAACAGAAACCCATCTCGAATGTCCTACTTACTCAGGACACCATAGAAATCAATGAAGCCAATGAAAACCATAGAAGTCAATGAAAATGTTACTTCATCCCCTGTATTGTTAATGGAAACAAGTCTCTTGAACCATATGTTATGTCCTTCACAGTGTTGCTCCATCCACCTCCAACTCCAACCCTGACCAAACTTCAGGAGCTCATCCATCTCCAAAGCAGTGTGTTGAAGAAGGTATGTATTGCAGCATAACTACTGTGACCGGAATTCGATGGTATCCATGTTGCCTTACAATCCATCCTTGCTGATCCATGTAGCAGATGTTTGACTTTCCTCAAACTGTCTGGAGAACTGGGGAGTTGAAATTACATGTGTGATGAAACAGATGAACTATTCCTGGATTCTTATGTTGCATCATTGCATGGCACAGTGACATACCGAATGGGGAGGGGGAATTGTGGGAAGTCTCCCTCACCTGATAGGTTGTGGGGCCCCAACGAATCCGCCGAGCTTAGGAAAAAAATGCGCTATGCCCCCTAAAAATTTAACTCGGTCCACCAAAAATCGCACCGGGGCTCAGAAAAATCACATTGTGGGCCCCCAAACGTAGCGCAGGGGCCCCAATAATGACGCTGGGGCCTCAAAAGTTTGCACCTGGGCCCCTGAAAATCACGTTGGGGCCGCAAACAAGTCGTGCCGGGATTCAAGAAAATCACGACGGGGGCCACAAACGGTCGGGCCGGGGCCTCCTGAAAATCACGCCGAGACTGGGGTACTAAGAACTATCACCCGGGCCCCTGAAAATCACGCCAGAGGCCTGACAGGTCCCACCGGGGCTCTAAAAGTCTCGTTGAGATCACCCAACAACTGAAGCCGGGTGAATGAAAAACTGTCCGGACACGGAAAATCAATCTGGGATCTCAACAATAGCTCCAAAAGCCCACAAAACTTGTTGGGCCCCCACAAACGTGTCGTAGCCACCGCAAGGGATCCCAACAAGTGACGACGGGGCCCCAAAAAATCGCACTTAGACAAAAAAAATTCACGCCGCTTCTCTTGAAAATCTCACTGGGGCCAAAACGTCGTGCCGGAGCCCCACAAGTTGCAGCTGGCTTCCCAAGTACCAATATATACCCGGAATGTCACCTTGCGGACGGAAAAATTGCGTCAAGGATCCACAAAATAAGAAGTCGTCGGACGCCGGAAAAGAAACCTGTTTGGGCACCGGAAAAAACGCACCGAGAGCCAGAAGAATCGTAGCGGGTTCCAAAAATAGCCTGCAGGGGCTTATAAAAATAGACTTCACCACAAAAACCACAAGGAGACTCCATCGAATCGATCAGAGCACCGGAAAATTAAGAATGGGTCCCGAAAGAAAATGATCCGAAGGGCCTTTCTACTCTCGATCGTGCAATCTGCAGCAAAAAACACGTTGAGCAGCCCCAGTGGCGTACTAAATGGAAAAATTCCCCTCCTTAACGTTAGGCACCAAGGAAATACTTTCACCCATCGTCATCACCGTTCAGGTCTGCTGTGCTCTGATGCTCCATCAATGCCGGTGTGTTTTTGCCTGCATCTGATCGCTGAAGTATTTTTATTTAAGCCGGTGTGTGTTTGTTGGTGTGTGGAGTGAGGAGGAGGGTAACAGTAACGGTGACGATGACGATAGATCCGAGCCCACTATATGGCACTGCAGTCGCATGTTATTACTCAGAGTTGTTATGTTGGTGAGTTCGAGTCTCACCTGTCGCTATTCTTCGCCCGCGACCAATCGGCGTGAGAGATTGGCGACGCTATATGACACAACGGTCGACGTGTCGTAGAACCAATAACCAACCAAGAGTTGTTATGTTGAAATGTACTGAGCACTGCTCTTTTAACTATGTGACTTCACCAGTTATTGGACCATTTTCCCCGTCGGTGAGGATGCTGAAGAAACATAAACATACACATCGTCGAATACAAAATCAGAATTTCTGAGATCTGAAAATATAGTGGGCTAAATCCGATGAGTTTTTTTTTGGGGGGGGAGTGGGATCTAGTGCGTTGGCACTTCGGCCCCACAATGTTTTTCAAAAATCGACACCCCTGCCTCCCACCCAACACTTCACTCTATCCATGCACTCTACCACGTCTATCACGCTCACCTCTAACGACACGGATCTGGGTCCCTGACCATGGGGATACCAAGCAACGAGCGGGTGGATGGGCTCCTCGTCGAGCGATTGACCTCCCATCCGCCCCCACCTCCCGATGTACCCAGTGACCCTTTGCCCCTCACTAATAGTTTATATACGCAATATATGTCATCTCATCATGATATCACACACATACATCACATTAAACCCTTTCTCTCCAAATGGCCCTCTTCGCAACAACACACATGCACACACGAGGTGCTTCTTGCCCGGCTCCGACTCGGGCACACCAAACTCACTCACGATCACCTCCTCCACTGAACTCGCCGCGCTCCACTTTGCCGAGTGTGTGACACGTACAGCTCTGTCCAACATTTTTGTTATTACCTGACCTACATATCATTTACAGCATCGCCCCCTTCTCTCTTACATCGCCGAACATCGCCTTCCACTTTCGCTGCGCATCCTTCTCGGTGATGAGCACCCGGAGTTCCTTGAGCTGCTTTTCACCTTTTTACATGGCATCAAGCTAGAGCAAGCCATTTGAAGCCAAACGCTATCATCCTCTCCGCTGTCCTATATCACATGCATATAGGTTACTTCGCACTAGGTAGGCAGGGACTGACATAGTTTGGCAAAACGGACGGTTTCCCCACAGATTGCGCTTGGTTTTATACCTTCGGGTTTTCCACTCAGTTTGGCTTTTCCTCCTACAGCTTTTCTTCCTACCAAGCTTTAACTAAAACAAACATCAACACAAACAAGGTTGTTTCCGGTCACCCACGACTCGCCCTGGTCACCGGACATCTGCTTCACCTTCAGGTCGTGGGTGGCCAGCGGAGCCTGATCGGGGGACAGTGATACTCTCCACCCTCCAAATGTTCTTTCATGTGTAATGTATAGATGCATGTATGTCCTCTGTGTACTGTATGGCATGTATGTACCCAAAACCCTGCGCCACTTTTCTTGTTTGCGCCGACGTTACTCTACTTTCCATTCTTGATTACTTGATACCGGATGTCACATAAGCCAACCTAACGTCGCCCTTTCCTTGACTTCACTAATCTCCTGCGGATGGCACTCTGCCACTTCGAAGGAAAATGGTATCAAGGGCAGATGGCCACCTTTATTGCCAACTTTCTCGAAAATCGCTCTTGCGTCGTTGCTCCCGTCCGTTGCGGCGACGTCCATTCCAGGCACCACACTCAAGGCGTCCCGCAAGGCAGCGTCGTATCCTCAACCGTATTCGTCATTATGCTCAACGATGTATTAGAGTATACTTCCCGACTAAAATCTTCCCTGCACGCCGATGATTTAACTAATTGGTGCACCCACCATCGGCAGATAAAACAAGCCGTTTTGTACAACTAGCCATGAATCACATTGATCCATGGTGTTCCTCCTGGGGGTTACATATCTCCCCACTAAGTCGGTCACAATGCTCTTTTCTCGGCTTACCATATATACCCCACCCCATACACCGCTCCGCTATCGTAAACACATTATCCCCCTTCGAACTTCCTTCAAATATCTCTGAATTATCATCGATAAAGGACTGTATTTTGGCCCCCATATCACCTACCTTAAACAGCTCTGAATCAAGCGCCTCAATCTCCTTCGCTGCATCTCCGGTCGGCACTGGGGTGCAGACCGCAGACTCTCCACACAATGTATATTGACCTGATTCGTTCAATCCTGGATTGCAATGCGTATATCTTCGATCATATATACCCCACACCACCTCACTAGAACACGTATAAAATGATGCACTCCGCCTCATCACCGTAGCACATCGCACCACACCGTCTCCGGCCTGAGGCCAATCTCCATAGCCTACAACATCGCAGAACACTACAACTCGTCAGATACCACTTCAGGACAACAACACAGCACAATCACCCCTCCAATGTCGTCTGGTCTAAGCCACCTGTTCGGCGCTCCTACAAGAAAATAAATACAACATTGCTATCCACTTCAATCAGGTTCTTAAATTCGCACTGAAATCTTCCGTTGCAACCCGACCAAATTTCCCTTCTCCAATTTTCGCACCTGAAACATCCCAAACTCGAGCATCTATTTCGGCACAACAAAACCATACTCTCAGCCCAGAGCTCTAAAAATTTCCGGTTCCGCTACACACCAATTCATGGAAACACGTAATTGCTACATGAAGAGCGAAAACTTCTTAAATCACTACGAGCAATCGAAGAACATGTGCCAAGTTGTCCATTTATGTGTTATAAAAACATCTCTGTGTACCAGATATTTAACGTATTTCTAGGCTTATCCTCAGGTAATTCATTCTGTGTTTCTTGTCAAAACATCAAATACATGGAATGAAATGATGTAAATACGATCAAACCAGCTCTTTAATGTCGGACTATCGCTTCATAACTTGTTCATATTTGCTCCGGTTATCCCTTGTCATGGTTATCTCAGGTAGCCTTTCCTATGTATAATTTAATCTGATATTTTCCGCCACGCATTCCTTCAACATTCTCCATTGATATCAGTTTCATCACATGTACAGCATAGTTTATTTAGGGCATGGAGTTCAAATAGCCGACGTCGCCAGGCGCAGAATCATTCAGTTACCGATATGCGTGATTCACCATAAAGATTGCGCGCTGTCATTCCGTGGATGTGCTCGTATTGGCGGCGGTGGCTTGATGGTAGTTCCGTCATCGGAGACATGAAGGCAGACATGGTGACTGACTGGCTTTTTTAATCTGCAGTTAACTCAATGGCACGGATTACAACCAAGGGTATATTTGGGATCAGGGCGTGGTCGCCGCTACAGTTTGAATATTCTACAACACAGCTGATCTCAACACACAACACATTCTCTAAATTCGCTACATCTGCAAAAATGTCATAAGCAAATGCGCTACCTACCATAGTGGCTAAGTAGCCACGTTTCTAGACCTCTGTCTCCGCCATTTAAGCCCAAGCCAAATTGTGTAAATATCAAAAGGCCCACCTACAACACACATTCTTCTACACTAACGGCTCTAGTACAAACGATGGTACGGGTACCGCCTGGTACGGTGGGCCCGACACTGGTCAAACTAAATTAATACTTCATCATTCGGTATGCATAACAGAATGAGTCGCCATATTTACCTGTCTGCAACAATTCATTGCAGGACACATCACCACCCCACTACTAACGGCACTGACTCACGCTCCTGCATTGACAGCCTTGCAGCCATACACAAAACACGCACCTCACACTCCGTGCTATCCGACATCTCTACCACGACAATTACGCACACCTGTAGCACACCCTCCTCTGGATCTCCTGATTGATTGTTTGGGCTTAGGGGCGCATTAACTGCTCCTGGTTATGTAGCGCCCAGAACTGTTTTTTTCTCACATTACACTAGGCGGCAGGAGTCTATTTTCAGAAGGGATAGATTACGTCGAACTGAGCGGTCGATATATATTGGTATATCTGTCCTGTCTGGATGATCTCCGAATTGTCACCTAAAACGTCACAGTACGACCATTCGTGGCAATTGGAACCGAAATGACGTCTTCGTTCTACCGTGAAGTTGGGGCATGAAAATAGTATATGTCGAACTGTCATCGGTGAACCACATCGGGAACAGCGTGGCTTTGCCACCCTTCTCAAAAGGTAGCCTTGCGTTGCATACGTGTGCCCTATTCTCAAGCGTGCCAGAATCACCTCTTTTCTCCTACATTTTCTTAGGGATGATGTCCACGGTGCCAGAACTGGCTTGATGGTCCGGAGTTTGTTTAACATTTGGGAATTCCCGCTTTCTTGCCACTTTCCTTGGAGGAAAGCATTTGCATTTGCGTAGTAATCTCTGGCTGGGAGGGGCAGAGCTCGAATACTACGTGACTGCGCGGCACGCTTGGCAGCAGCGTCAGCCAGCTCATTTCCCGTGATGCCGGTATGGCTCAGTATCCAGCAGAGGATAATCCTCTTACCCTCTCTACCCAATACTGTCAGTCGTGCCAGGATTTCTTGAGCAAAATGGTTTGATGGTTGAAAAGACTGAAGGGCCCGAAGGCTACTCAACGTGTCTGTTAAAATAAGATGTAGGGTTTCATCTCCGACCTCAATAAAACACAGTGCTTTAATAATTGCAACCAACTCCGCAGTGTACACAGACGCGAGTGGTGGTAAAGTAAAAGATCTTGTTGCTGTCCGACATACAAATGCGCAACCAGTTCCATGTGCTGTCTTGGATCCGTCAATGTACGTTCGAGAGTAGCAGCGATCAAATTCTAGTAGCTCCAGTGCTTCTGCTCTGAAGAGCTCTGGGACAGTATGTCCTTTCAGGGCAGTAGCGAAGGATAAATCAATTTCGGGTGAGACGAGTTCCCATGGTGGAGTTTGCATGTATTTTGTCCTCGCCATACCTCTCAGTAGGATTTCAGCCTCATGAAGTAGCGAGCGGATTCTGACGCAAAATGGTCTCAGTCTTTCACCTCTTTGCCCGTGGAAAATCGACAATAAATGGTGAGAAAAAACCGATTTGCAAGTTGGATGTTCTGGAAGCTGCCTTAGCTTTATTGCATACCAGAGGCCCAGCTTCTCGCGTCTGCTTGCCAACGATGACTCATGGGCCTCTGCTAAAATACTCGCAGCTAGCGACGTCCGAAATGCCCCTATGGCGATCCGCAATGCTGTGTGGTGCACTGTGTCAAGTTTCCGCTTCACTGAGCTACTGGCACCGTCATATATGAATGACGCGTAATCGAGCTTCGAGCGGATAAGCTCCGTAGTCAGTTCGTGAGACACACTTCATTATATTCATTGCACGGAAGCACTTATCTCGCAAAGTATTGACATGGTCGCTGTATGATAGCCGATTGTCGACACTAGGCGGTTTCACGCGTGCACTAGCGGGAAGTAATCGTCATGACATCCCAATGGCGAGGTCAGGGCATAATAATTACGTTGCTCAGAAAGCTTTTAGTCTGTAGATTGGACCAATTTATGATATCAATAAACAAACAGAGTACGTTCAGTAACCTAATACGACAAGTTTTTGGACTAGACTGAAGTAACAGCTTGTTTATGCACAAACCCTGAAAATGTACACCCACATCCGCGCCTGGGACGTCATCTAGTCGGAAATTTGGAAGTCCGACCAAGCGAGCCTGACTTCGGAAGTAAACTCGATGACAACAGCTGTTTGTCGAATTCAGCGGTCTTCAAATGCCAAATTTTCCGCGCACTCGACCACTCTGATCAATATCGCCAGCTAACTTCAACTGCAGTAAGTGATTGGCCCTTTATGATAGCTGGTACGAATCATAATCCACGTTTAAAAAAATGACGGCATTATTTGTGCTCTGATTGCATCATTTACGGCTGAAATATGTCAGGCGAGCCAACAAACAAGTTTGTCTCAGATGCGCATATTCTGGACGTGTTGCGGTCTTTTGAGTGCTGTAAACAATTCATGCTTTGTTCTTTCTTGCGTGTATGATATTCAAAGGCAAGGATCAATTGCCCTCCCCCACAGTATGGGTTATTCAGGTAGGAGTACAGCAACATTTAAAAACGGAGCCACGTATGGTGCGGTACAGCGGATGCCATTACAACTGTAAACAACCCGCTTGTAAAGTGGAGATAATTGAATATTTTCGGGAGCGTCAAGAGGGAATCGTAGCATCTGGAAATGATGTATTTCAATATTTATTCATAATACAGGTACTTCACAGCCATAACATAAAACGTAAAAGGAAAGATATTCTTCCGCAGGATATATATTACCACTTTCTCCATAATATTGCATATTTGCTGGTAATCCAACGGCACATTTATGTTCTATCCGACAACTCCTACCTCCCGGCCATGGTGCCAAATGCGGACGGATTGGCTAGTTGTTTCTGTGAATTGAGCGCTTTTTCAAACAGTGCCACAATTTGAATATGTTGGTTAAGTTTAATATTAAATTGATTACTTCATAGTTAACACTTCTTGAACATTCCATATATACAGATAAAGTACATATATTACAATTATATGCCCTTCATACTAGACGAAGTCATCGACATTGCATTCCGGTGCTTATTGGCCGTCGTGAAAAGGGCTAATGACGCCGAGAAAGCGGGCCGACGGCCGCACAGGGATTTGCTGTCCATATAACCGAACTACCATCTCCGGACAGTGGTGACGACGTCGGCAGAAGTGGACGGCAACCGTCTTTGAGGTAGAAAATCGGACACCGTTCACGATTGTCCATTTTTCAAGATGGGCTATGGCCATCTGTAGCTGTCTTGCCATGGATGGTAATCGCGTCGCACAGGACCAAATAGCCAAGTCATCAACGAAGAGTGACCTACCTATACTTGGTGAGAGGCCGTTTTCAATGTCATTGATCAAAATTGCAAACAACACACCGCTAAGTACGCTCCCCTGTGGGACACCGTTCTCCTGCACAAAACGGGGAGACACATGGTTTCCGGCGCGGACACGGAAGGTACGATCACACAGTAAGTTTTTTTTAATGTTCCCATAGGTCCGCGTATTTCGTGGTTCCAAACTTTCCTAAGTATCCCGTATCGCCACACCGTGTCATAAGCAGCCTCAATATCGAAATAAATTGCTCCCAGGTGGCTGTTTTGCATGAAGTTGTGCCATATTTCTGTGTCTAGTCGTAAAACGGGATCCAGAGCGCTACGATTTTTCCTGAACCCACACTGTGAGCCTGTGAGAATGCCTTGTTTCTCGAGAAACCAACTAAGGCGAATGTTTATCAGCCGCTCCATGAGCTTACAGACGCATGATGTCAGAGAGATGGGGCGATAATGTAGAGGATCGCGACCAGTCTTGCCTGGTTTCACGATAGGGATTATAATGGCTTCTGGCCAAGAAGAGGGAAAATCGCCGCTGAGCCACAATGAGTTGAAAGAGGCAAGAAGGGAGATACGAGCGCAGGACGGAAAGCGCGTTAGCATGTCGTTGTGGATTCCATCAGGTCCCTCCGACGTAGTCCGGAGTGATCCGATGGCGAAAGTTAGTTTTTTCATTGTAAAACGACGATTGTATGAATGGCGCACAGAGGTGGTAAAATCAACTGGCATCGACTCACATGCAGCTTTGTGGCGTAATAACTCAGGATGATCAGTGCTGCCTCGACTTCTTTGTGATAGCGCACGACCAATCTCATAGGCAACTTCCGTAGGGTGATTAATGTCCTGGGCGGCTATTCGCAACACAGGAAGGGGTACTGAACAGTATGTACCGGCAATTCTTTTTACTCGAGACCACACCTGTGACGAGGAGCTAGACCGATTCAGAGCAGTGATATATGCCCTCCATAATGCACGTTTGGCTGCTAAAATGGTACGACGTACCACCGCTCTCACCTTCGAAACAGGATGAGATTATTTGTGGTACTATTGTGATTGAATGCTTTGAAAGCGCGGCATCGTGCCCGAATGGCATCTCGACATGCAGTGGTCCACCACGGGACAGGGGTTCGACGAGGGGATCCGGACGTTTTCGGAATGCACCCTGGTGTTGCCTCTAAAAGCAGCGATGTGAATCTATCTATTGGGTGTAGTTCTTGTCCGGTAGGACTGGAGAATGTGTCCTTGAGTCGATCTTCGAATTTGTCCCAGTCAGCCTTGCGTAGGTTCCATCGCCGGGGTCTGATACCAAAGATTGAGTCTCCTCTATGTGTCAGCCAGATGGGAAAATGGTCACTACCCATCGGGTCGTCAGATACTGACCAGTCAAAATGTTGTGCCAGTTGTGGGCTACACAGACTCAAATCTAGCACCGAGGTATGCCCAGTTGGCATCGCTAAGTGGGTGCGAGTGCCTGTGTTTAAAACGCATAACGATTCTTCCATGATGAACGACTGCAAAATGCGACCTCTCGTGTTCACATTTTCGCAGCCGCACATAGTGTGGTGCGAGTTAAAATCCCCTAAAACTAATAAAGGGAAGGGTAGTTCTAAAAATAACCGAACGAGCTCACCTCGGGTAAAAACAGTCCCAGGAGGTAGATATATAGAACATATCATGATATAAATGTTACCTAACTGGATGCGCGCTGCTACTGCTTGGAAGTCTGTCTTTAGCACGACCTCTCTAGCTACGACACTATTGTGAACAGCCAGCATCACTCCACCGTGCGCAATTGTGTCAATCAGTAGGTCTTTCCGAAACACTGCGTACTCCTTCAATGTGCAGGAAATGTCAGGTCGCAGCTTGCTCTCTTGAAGGCATACAGCGACAGGGCAGTGCTGATTTAAGATAACATGGATCTCCTGGGCACTGTTCTTAAAACCTTTGCAGATCCATTGTAAAAAGGACTGCTTGGGAAGCATTTAAAGTTTCACTAGAAGGTATATTGCAGCTCTGTTCAAATCTTCATCCAGACAGAGACAGACGCTCCAAGTATTGTTAGAGCTCTACTGAACATAGCGCTAAACGTCCGTCCTCTGATTGTGCGGCTCCAGGACGCCACCATCCACAGAACTCGGCCGACTGCGCGGTCGGGATCGCGGACTACTGCCTTCCGTGGGAAACGCCTCCCACGGAGGTGATCGCTTCGCTGGTCGACTGAAGGTTGCTGGTGAAGAATTCGGTGTGCGATTCTCACCAATCCTGGGTGGTGTGGGAGATGGACCAATCTGCCGCCCTGGCGCCGGTGAGGGTGTCGTTGAGGGCGACAGTCCCCTTGGACTTGGTACCAGTAGATGCCCCTTGTGGGTGGAGCCGGGCTGCCCTGCTCCGCAGCTCAGAGATCGGGCGCTCCAGATAAAACTTCAATCCCGGGAGCTCGGTCCTGGGTGGTTCCACTGGTGGATGGCGCGAGGACGCACCAACCTCGATCCCAATGGATGTCGCTCCCACCCGCCGACCAGTGAGGTCAACGGGCGGAGTAGTCCCTGTCACAACCCCTGTCGCAGGGGGTACAGGTGACGCGGTGGGTTTCAGACACCGCGTCTTCAGTTGGTGCTTCACGGGCACCATCGTGGAGGGGATCACGGCTGCCCCGGCGGCACGACCGTGAGCTTCAGGCGTTTTGTGGAAGTTTCAGCATCTGCCTCTTGGAGGCGAGGCGTTTGAGTATTAGGGACCAGGCCCTCGTTCCGGCAAGGAGGTACACACGAGTTCAAATGATCGCAATAAATCACTAAGCTGAGCTAAAAGCTGGAAAGCACTGGGAGGCTCCCGGTAAGTGATGGCAAGTACCTTTCACTTGTCCTGCATACGACACTGTAGGGTCCATGTAGTCCATGTCCATGTAGATCTCCCTCGCCTGTCGATACGATATCTGTTTAATGCATTTCAGCGCAAGTATTTTCTCTCTTTGACATGTACTGAACAGGCTCTGTCGTAGGCCGCATGCACCGACGTACCTGCCCCTGGCCGCAATTTATACACCACAGCTCTTCAGTGTCGCAGTTTCGCCGGCGTGTTCCGATGCGCCACATCAACCACAAGTTGGGTGACTGCTGCAACACTGGGTGGTGTGCCCCGTACCTTTGGCAGTGAAAGCTCCCCATAGGCTTGGGACGAAGACGCGAACCTTCACCTTCACGTAACCAACATACACTGCAACGGGCATGTCTGTGGGTTAAAAGCTAACCAATATTGTTAGCTTTTGTTCGTACCCCCTTTGTAGGTCGTTTCCGCGCCTCACCTTGATCCTTCTAGCTTCCACGACATCGTCAGATAAGTCATCGACAATTTCCGCATCAGAGACGTCCCTCAGATCAAAACAGTTTATAACACCCTTTGCGAAGTTTTTTTGTCTTATGTGGCTCAACTAAAATAGGTATCGTGACATCGCGCCTCCTACCCTGCTGTCGTACGTTGTACTTAAATTTAGTTAATAACAAAGCTTTTCTCTGGCATCCTCAGTCCTTCGAAATTCTACTTCAATTTCTCCATCCTTAGTTTCCCGCATCGAAGTACGTCGCCAAGCAGGTCGCATCCCCGCTTCCGTTCAAATGGTGAGAGTCCAGATAAAGTTTTTCCAGGTTCGGTTGACTTGAGGGATCAACACGCGCGGCGACGGCAGCCTAGGATTCTGAGCTAGCGCTGTTAGAGATCAGGGGCGGGACGGTGGGTACTGAGGGCGATAGGCCTCTGCAGGTGTTGGGCAGGTGTTACGGCTTACGATAGGCAAGCCGGCGTTCTGGTCCTTGGTGAGAGGTCCAGGGAGGGTATGTTTTTTAAGTTGCCATAAAGTGTGTTTGGTTTCGGCTCCTCGTGGCGCCCCACCACATAGGGGCCCTACAGGGGACGCCTGTGACCTGCAGACGGGAGGACGCCAGGCGCCCGAGGAGTTATACGGGGCGGGCGGCGCTTTCGCGCGGCCGGGAGAGAGACTCACCACCCCGACCGCACTAATAACGCCGCCCACCCCTTGACCCCGGCCGGCCGGGCCGGGGGCACCGGGCGAGAGCCCAGGTCACCAGCCCGAGGCGACCGTCCCTTGGCCAGTATGGGGCCCTACGGACCCGCCCGCCCCTCGGGATAACGGGACCAAAGAGGCGTGTTGCTCCCCCATCACAACCAGCAACACGCAACGGGGAGCTCAGCCTCCAGGATTCCGTCAACCCCCGGGGGACGGGCCGAGGGGGCGCGACTACCCCGATACAACTGAGCGGACGGGTAGACCAG
>JAOTOM010001039.1:0-10000 GCA_034440615.1 Ashinkailepas kermadecensis
GGCCAGACCAATCCACTTATCGCTGGCCAAACAAATCCACCTCCCGCTGGCCAGACCAGTCCACTTATCGCTGGCCAGACCAATCCACTTATCGCTGGCCAAACAAGTCCACTTATCGCTGACCAGACCAATCCACCTCCCGCTGGCCAGACCAGTCCACTTATCGCTGGCGAAACGTACTCACTGCCGAAACGCGTGCACCCGTCACACTTCACACTGATGACTTCGCACTTCACACTGATGACTTCACAATTGACACTGATGACTTCGCACTTCACACTGATGACTTCACAATTGACACTAATGACTTCACATTCCACACTGATAACTTCACACTCCACACTGATGACTTCACACTTCACACTGATGACTTCACAATTGACACTGATTGCATCGCACTTCACACTGATGACTTCGCACTTCACACTGATGACTTCACAATTGACACTGATGACTTCGCACTTCACACTGATGACTTCACAATTGACACTGATTGCATCGCACTTCACACGGATGACTTCACACTTCACACTGATGACTTCACACTCCACACTGATGGAAGCGAGGCATCCACACTGAACTTGGTGTGCAGTTTATCGCGACAGTGGCGGGGAGGGGATGTGTGAACGAACACCGGCAGACCGTCCGTAAACAGAACAGATAACCCCTCCCCACCCCTTCCCCTCCGGGAGCTACAGTATGCACCGAGTGGTGATGGCAATCACGGAGAGACGACAGCCCAAGCCGACGGGTGGCGGGTTTGGTGATGTGGTGAAGCGGTAACGTGGTGAGGCGGATGTGAAATGGGTGTGGTAATGTGGTGGGGCGGTAAAGTGGTGAGGCGGTAATGTGGTGAGGCGGTAATGTGATGAGGTGGTAATGCGGCGTGTGTGTGGTGATGTGGTGGGTGTGGTAATGTGGTGGGTGTGGTAATGTGGTGGGTGTGGTAATGTGGCGAGGCGGTAATGTGGTGTGTGTGGTAATGTGGCGAGGCGGTAATGTGGTGGGTGTGGTAATGTGGCGAGGCGGTAATGTGGTGTGTGTGGTAATGTGGTGGGTGTGGTAATGTGGGGAGGCGGTAATGTGGTGGGTGTGGTAATGGGGGGAGGCGGTAATGTGGTGGGTGTGGTAATGTGGCGAGGCGGTAATGTGGTGTGTGTGGTAATGTGGCGTAGGCGGTAATGTGGTGGGTGTGGTAATGTGGCGAGGCGGTAATGTGGTGGGTGTGGTAATGTGGTGTGCGTGGTAATGTGGCGAGGCGGTAATGTCGTGTGTGTGGTAATGTGGCGAGGCGGTAATGTGGTGTGTGTGGTAATGTGGCGAGGCGGTAATGTGGTGGGTGTGGTAATGTGGCGAGGCGGTAATGTGGTGGGTGTGGTAATGTGGTGGGTGTGGTAATGTGGCGAGGCGGTAATGTGGTGGGTGTGGTAATGTGGCGAGGCGGTAATGTGGTGGGTGTGGTAATGTGGTGTGTGTGGTAATGTGGCGAGGCGGTAATGTGGTGGGTGTGGTAATGTGGCGAGGCGGTAATGTGGTGGGTGTGGTAATGTGGCGAGGCGGTAATGTGGTGGGTGTGGTAATGTGGTGGGTGTGGTAATGTGGCGAGGCGGTAATGTGGTGGGTGTGGTAATGTGGCGAGGCGGTAATGTGGTGGGTGTGGTAATGTGGTGGGTGTGGTAATGTGGCGAGGCGGTAATGTGGTGTGTGTGGTAATGTGGCGAGGCGGTAATGTGGTGGGTGTGGTAATGTGGTGAGGCGGTAATGTGGTGGGTGTGGTAATGTGGTGAGGCGGTAATGTGGTGGGTGTGGTAATGTGGTGGGTGTGGTAATGTGGTGGGTGTGGTAATGTGGCGAGGCGGTAATGTGGTGAGTGTGGTAATGTGGTGTGTGTGGTAATGTGGTGGGTGTGGTAATGTGGCGAGGCGGTAATGTGGTGGGTGTGGTAATGTGGTGTGTGTGGTAATGTGGTGGGTGTGGTAATGTGGCGAGGCGGTAATGTGGTGGGTGTGGTAATGTGGTGTGTGTGGTAATGTGGCGAGGCGGTAATGTGGTGGGTGTGGTAATGTGGTGGGTGTGGTAATTGGTGGTGGGTGTGGTAATGTGTGGCGAGGCGGTAATGTGGTGGGTGTGGTAATGTGGCGAGGCGGTAATGTGGTGGGTGTGGTAATGTGGCGAGGCGGTAATGTGGTGGGTGTGGTAATGTGGCGAGGCGGTAATGTGGCGGGTGTGGTAATGTGGCGAGGCGGTAATGTGGTGGGTGTGGTAATGTGGCGAGGCGGTAATGTGGTGGGTGTGGTAATGTGGCGAGGCGGTAATGTGGTGGGTGTGGTAATGTGGCGAGGCGGTAATGTGGTGGGTGTGGTAATGTGGCGAGGCGGTAATGTGGTGGGTGTGGTAATGTGGCGAGGCGGTAATGTTTGGTGGGTGTGGTAATGTGGTAGGTGTGGTAATGTGGCGAGGCGGTAATGTGGTGGGTGTGGTAATGTGGCGAGGCGGTAATGTGGTGGAGGTGGTAATGTGGCGAGGCGGTAATGTGGTGGGTGTGGTAATGTGGCGGGGCGGTAATGTGGTGGGTGTGGTAATGTGGTGGGTGTGGTAATGTGGCGAGGCGGTAATGTGGTGGGTGTGGTAATGTGGCGAGGCGGTAGTGTGGCGAGGCGGTAATGTGGTGGGTGTGGTAATGTGGCGAGGCGGTAATGTGGTGGGTGTGGTAATGTGGCGAGGCGGTAATGTGGTGGGTGTGGTAATGTGGCGAGGCGGTAATGTGGTGGGTGTGGTAATGTGGTGGGTGTGGTAATGTGGCGAGGCGGTAATGTGGCGAGGCGGTAATGTGGTGGGTGTGGTAATGTGGCGAGGCGGTAATGTGGTGGGTGTGGTAATGTGGCGAGGCGGTAATGTGGTGGGTGTGGTAATGTGACGAGGCGGTAATGTGGTGGGTGCAGTAGTAACGTACATGAAGGATTGCTCACAACCTGTACGACCGCATATGCGATCACCTGCAGGACGGCAATATATATATAGGCATATCAGTTGGGACACGATTTCCTCAAGTTAATGTGCTTGTTCGTAATACCGATTAGAATCGTACCGGCAATTGCGGGCAATGGTCATCTGTGTTGATCCATGGTAATCTGTGACGATCTGTGGTGACCTGTGATTATGTGTACTGGCCTGCGGTGGCCTGCAATGACCACGGCTGTGTCCGAGCTTCATGTCTCCCGGAACAGCGTCACGCGAGTAGAAGCTGTCTGGGAGACTTCCTTCGGGCGATATTGTCATGCTATATGTGCAGTGTATGCACAATGCATATACATACGTACCCCGAATACCCTGGAAACCTCGAGCACCCCGAGCACCCCGAGCACCCCGAGCACCCCGAGCACCCCTGGCGGACCATCCCCAAAGACGAGCCGGTCACAGTCGCTCGGTGAGGTCGCCATTCGAAGCTGGCGGATTGGTTGAAGTCAAGCTGATAGAAACGACACTGAAACAACACGTTCTGTGGAGGTAATCAAGTTGTCTGTTGAAATTAAAATATCAAAAAATTTATCTCGTATCTGACAGGAAGCAGTTTAATCTAGGTCATGAAGACTGGAATGATCCCCAAAATTAACCACATAAATCAGAATAGTACAGCCGTCAAAATCTCACCATGTAAACATGGTTGACATTTCAGCCGGTACTATTTTCGCCACTTGTCGGCTTTAGCCGGTCTTAACATGTACCGGAAGGGGGAATGGAATCCGTCCACCCATCCTATTTTCGACGACATGTCATAATCGTTGTGTTGCAACACGGGCCAAGTGTTGCAATGGAATATTATGACTTTGCTAAAAAGGAATAAGCGCATCCAATGAAAACAAAAACGGAATCCTTTGGCAAATATAAGAACTGCGCGGGCACAAAATGGCCGACCGGCCGTCGAGCGTTCAAGGTCACAAATGTTTCGTCGGCGCGGTAGCGCAGTGGTGCAGTGTGGCGACCGATCTGAACCACATTTGGCCCGGAAGGCATTGACCTAGGGTCACGCAAATCATCCTGAAGCCAGCTCACTAAAGCCGCAATCTACGCTCCAAATTTTGTGCTTCTAGCTGTAGTAGTTTACGAGATATATGTGTGTGGGGGATGGGGGGGATCCGCTCCGCCCCTTACAATGTTGTAGTATGTATCAGCTGTCTGGCCGTGAGACAGTAACGTCCCCGCTGTTGTGGTATAGGTTGGTACAGTGGCCAGCTGGCAGACAGATAAGCGAGAACACTGTCCCATCCACTGTATCAGGAGCACACAGGTGGCCGCCCCTTCATGAATCAATAGTAATTGAATTTCGCACTATCGTGAGAAGAAAACTTCTCCCCAGATCTACAGCTTGGGCAGCTACTGGCCGGGTTCCCACCTTCGCTTGGCAGGACTTGCATTACGCGTCATATCTCCACTGAGCGCACCTTACCTGCGCACATCCAGCTGCATCTCGCCTCCCGTGTCGGACATATCCAGCTGCATCTCGCCTCCCGTGTCGGACATGCTGAGGTGGTCATATCTCCACTGAGCGCACCTTACCTGCGCACATCCAGCTGCATCTCGCCTCCCGTGTCGGACATGCTGACCACACGACTGATGTTGACCCCAGCGTGCGTGTCGAACCCGCCCCAAACCTGCGTGTCGAACCCGCCCCAAACCTGCGTCTCGAACCCGCCCAGAGCCTGCGTGTGGCACCTCTGGCCGACCGTTGCTGCAGGGTCATGCCCGCCACCTGGCGTTGTGAGAGACGCGCGTACGCCAGACGGCGCTATCGCAGTGGCTTGCCTGCTGTCTGGAGTTGCCGGAGCGGCCGCCGGAGAAGATGGGGAAGCTGCGTCGCTCCGGCTTGGCGGGCGGGTAGTCCTGCCGCTGCGACTGTACTGACCGCTCCGAGTCCGAAGAGCTCTTGTTGCTCTACCGGCGAGCGGGGCGGCATGCCGTTAGTGGTTAGTGGAGTCACGCGAGGAACAGACAGGCGGGCATCACTGCACGACAGGGCAAACGTCGGGTCCTGTCGGCATGGGCACGTCGTGCTGTGCTGTATTCACTGTGTGCTAGTCTATATGATGTTAGTGCTGCTGCACTAAGGGTACACCGAGGTCCGCTGAATGACAGCGGCAACAATGTCGCCTCTGCTATACGGATCCCAGTGTTACCAACTCCCCACGCCATGCGGGCCCTAGTCTTACCTTAGTCTCGCCCACGCCATGCGGACCCTAGTCTTACCTTAGTCTCGCTCACGCCATGCGGACCCCACTCTTAGCCTAGTCTCGCCCGCTGCCGTCCCGCCGTCCCCGCTGCCGTCCCGCCATCTCCGCTGCCGTCCCGCCATCTCCGCTGCCGTCCCGCCATCCCCGTTGCCGTCCCGCCGTCTCCGCTGCCGTCCCGCCGTCTCCGCTGCCGTCCCGCCATCCCCGCTGCCATCCCGCCATCCCCGCTGCCGTCCGGCCGTCTCCGCTGCCGTCCCGCCATCCCCGCTGCCATCCCGCCATCCCCGCTGCCGTCCCGCCATCTCCGCTGCCGTCCCGCCGTCTCCGCTGCCGTCCCGCCATCTCCGTTGCCGTCCCGCCGTCTCCGCTGCCGTCCCGCCGTCTCCGCTGCCGTCCCGCCATCTCCGCTGCCGTCCCGCCATCTCCGCTGCCGTCCCGCCGTCTCCGCTGCCGTCCCGCCATCTCCGCTGCCGTCCCGCCATCTCCGCTGCCGTCCCGCCATCTCCGCTGCCGTCCCGCCATCTCCGCTGCCGTCCCGCCGTCTCCGCTGCCGTCCCGCCATCTCCGCTGCCGTCCCGCCATCTCCGCTGCCGTCCCGCCATCCCCGCTGCCGCCCCGCCATCTCCGCTGCCGTCCCGCCATCTCCGCTGCAGTCCCGCCATCTCCGCTGCCGTCCCGCCATCTCCGCTGCCGTCCCGCCATCTCCGTCGGCACGAGGGCCGCCCCGACATGGCGCCACAATTGGCTCAATGGGAGGCGAAGGTAATTACCATAATCTCAACATGCTAAACTTGGCACCGGAGAGACCAAGCAATTTGTCAACAAGCGCAATTTGCATTTATGCATGGGTGACATGCAGGATACGGCAGTTTCTGTACAAATAGAACGGCTGGGTGGAAAATAGCTATCAGGGACGTACCCACGTGTGAATCCGTGGCGGGACGTTTTGCTGTGGGTGCCTGCTTAGGGGCACCACTTCCGAGCATTGCCATGGAGGGGTTATCTTCGTGCCAGTATGACTGACTGTACACAAATAGACGCCAGTGAGGGTTGACAACAGACCCGTGGAAGCTCGTGCGCCTCGTCTCCACAGCACCACCGCACTGACAACACGTGTCGAGGCACACCATGCGCGTCTTTCCACTGACAGCAAACAGGCCCCAAGATTTCCCTCTTGTAAAATTATCGCGGTGCAGCACACACCACAACACCCATCGCAGTGCGGGAGGAGGGAATCTGACTAAAATTAACTTTGACCTAACATAGATAGAAACGTGTAGGAGAAGGCATGATGTAATTCCATTCATATACATTCATGGTGGTATATAATTTTTGTTCTACCTCATTTGGCTGTCCTTCCATGTCCATGCTTTTCCCCGTTATTACTCCTAAGGAACCAAATGCGACTTCGTGCTTCAATATGGTTGATGTACGAACTGAAGACGTGGTCTAACACCATGACCTGTAGAAAGGCCAAGGTCACTAATCACGTCAATGCATGTATCACACAATTTGTGATGAACTATTGAAGCTGACGATCTTCGAATTAAATCGTGCTGACAAGAAAAGATAATGACAGACACCAACGCAAATCCATTTTTGTCCCTTGTTTGACAATGATGAAATCAAAACCGCATGTCATTTCTTTTCCAGTATTTCCCTTTTGTCAAAAGATCCGACATAAGAAAATCAAATTGTGTGGTAGTAATCATCTCAGAAACTAAAACTGCGTGTCAAAGTACCCTGGTACATCCTGGTTTCGCCATGTTGACTTCTTAATAGTCCGTAATTCAGTCTCCAGAGTGCCTGCGATACGTACCCTCTGCCAGGTCATAGCTCAATGTACTTGACCTGATATCAACTTGAAACTTACCGAACTATTAAATGACAAATTTGCCATTCTACATATTCAGTTTGGTAACACAGATCAAGCAATGGCATACTTATTCACACACACACACACAAACAAACAGCAGAGATGTTCGCCTGCTCTGAGGACTTGGCATGACCTTATGACCCTTTTGTTTTTCTTCGCATTATTTTAAAATAATTTATATATGCACTAATTGTCACTTTCACTGTCTTGCAAGGTTTGTTCATGATGAATGCTTCGACGTGCGTCTAATGCCATCATGAGACGAGGTCACAATCTGACCTGACCTGTCTTAACTTCGACGCCGTAGCAGACTGGATCTCAATCTCTAATACAATGTGCGCTCATGAGCTGTCGAAGGGCATGCCAAATTTCAAAACAACATCCTATACGGTCTAGGAACTATCAGAAAGCCCCGTTTTCCGGATGATAAATTGATCACCGGCACTTGCTGCTGCTGGTGGCCTCTCAGAGAAGCTCCATGTGGAGTGCTACAAGGCCGCTACGTTGCGATGTTGCTCTTCGCCGGTGTGGCAGACGTCTTCTGCAGGATGGACGGCATCGCCGCCGAATGACATCTCGGATGGTGCGTCGGTTTTGTGCCACAAGCCCTGCTGGACACGGGCCGTGACGTTTTGCGCCACGAGCCCTGCTGGACACGGGCCGCGATGTTTTGCGCCACGAGCCCTGCTGGACACGGGCCGCGATATTTTGCGCCACGAGCCCTGCTGGACACGGGCCCCGACGTTTTGCGCCAGAAGCCCTGCTGGACACGGGCCGCGATGTTTTGCGCCACAAGCCCTGCTGGACACGGGCCGCGATGTTTTGCGCCACGAGCCCTGCTGGACACGGACCGCGATGTTTGCGCCACGAGCCCTGCTGGACACGGGCCGCGATTTTTGCGCCACGAGCCCTGCTGGACACGGGCAGCGATATTTTGCGCCACGAGCCCTGCTGGACACGGGCCCCGACGTTTTGCGCCAGAAGCCCTGCTGGACACGGGCCGCGATGTTTTGCGCCACAAGCCCTGCTGGACACGGGCCGCGATGTTTTGCGCCACGAGCCCTGCTGGACACGGACCGCGATGTTTTGCGCCACAAGCCCTGATGGACACGGGCCGCGATGAGATACCGAGCAAGTCGTCCACCTAGTGGGTGTCCAAAGGTCCTGGGAAATCTGACAGGATCGGGTCAAGCCATGCCTAAGTTGGTACAATTCTTCGCATGCAAACCGATAAGGACATAATGTTTAGCTTCAGCATTCAACTTATTAAGTATATTTATAATTAAAGGGAAACGTGGTCGGCGTAGCTGTAAGCCCGGACAGCCCAGACCTGGTGAAACAGACTTAACGTCGCGGAGCTGGGTAGGCGGTCGCCAATTGCCAATAAGACGGAACATTGCCTGTCTCTGCTATGAAGTTTTCCATCGGTGGCAATCGTGAGTCCAGTTCCAGTTCAGCCAAATTATGCCGCTTCGGACAAACCAATGGGCGGTGGCGGTCATGATTAGCAGCGCTCACTGCAGTGTAGACCAAGCACATGATTGACAGCGCACGGGCCGTACGGTCTCCGGGACAACCAGTGCACATTGGGTACAGCTACGAAAACTCACTGCGGTGCAGTCCAATATTTTTTTTAAAGCCTCAGGGTGCCTTTCCAGGTATCGGGACATCCTTTAAATATATTTGGATGCGCTTTCAGGCCCGAGGAGTCCCTTTAGACATTGGGAAATGTCGGCATCGGGACGTCCTTTCATGTTCAGACACTAATTAACCTCACGAAAGGCCCTTCCATGTTCGGGTACCAACTAAGCCCATGGAAGACCATTTCGTGTTCGGGCACCAATTAAGCCACGGAAGTCCATTTCATGTTCGGGCACCAATTAAGCCCACGAAAGGCCCTTCCATGTCCGGACACCAATTAAGCCCACGAAGGGCCCTTCCATGTTCGGGCAACAATTAAGCCCACGGAAGACCATATCAGTTCGGGCGCCAATTAAACCCACGGACCTTCCGTTCGTATTCGGACAGCATTTAAGCTCACGGAGCGTACGCATAAGCCAGGGACTCTATTGGAAGCCCACGGGTGCCGATTCGGTTATCGGGGCACCCTTCAAGGCATCAAGGCACTCCCGGGATAACCTTTGGAGCCACCGAGATCATTTGTCACCTTTGAAGCCTCGGGCATCCTTTTGAGCATCGAGACCGTTCAAAGCCGCGAGGGCATCCTTTAAAATATCTGAACACCTTATCAACCGGCAATCATAGCTCTCAGAATCGACACCTTCGGCACCGGAAAGATGGTGAGAACAACACCAGTTGTTCCCTATGGCATCTATATACAAGCTCGCTACGTATCACCAGCTTGAGACAATGCTATGTCATTTCACCAATGAATGAATGAATTCTTCTTGGGTTGGAATAATGCTTGTGACAAATGAGATACACTTGTCTAAGGAACGCTACATTCTGAAGCTCTGAGGTCGGTTGACCACCCAACGGCGCAATGCAGGGTTAACGAGGTGGTCGACGCTACTTACCGTGTTTCGTCAGGCACCAACCTTGGAGCGCCACCTCGAGGCGCCAAAAAACCTAGGTTGATTTCGCCTCTGACCCAAGCAAATTTTATAATTGTCGACATAAGGTGTGAAAACTAGAGTTTGGAAAAGCCTGAAGAGGAGCGAACTGCTCTGAAAAACGGCTGGGAATGGCAAACGAAACACCGGAGGAGTGGACTCCGGGAATAGCGTTCAACGTAATACTGTCACCCCAGGCATTGCGTGTAAAGAAAATATATGACCTTCAATATACCAGGAGGTGCTGAGTTGACATAAAAAGTAACGTTAAGGATTATACTTTATTGCTCAACGTTTCGGCCAGGGGCCATCGTCAGGAGTGA
>JAOTOM010001039.1:12500-56038 GCA_034440615.1 Ashinkailepas kermadecensis
AGAGGCAGAGGCAGAGGCAGAGACAGAGACAGGACAGAGGCAGAGACAGAGACAGAGACAGAGACAGAGACAGGAGCAGAGACAGGGACAGAGACAGAGACAGAGACAGAGACAGAGGCAGAGACAGAGACAGAGACAGAGACAGAGACAGAGACAGAGACAGAGACAGAGACAGAGACAGAGACAGAGACAGAGGCAGAGACAGAGACAGAGACAGAGACAGAGACAGAGACAGAGACAGAGACAGAGACAGAGACAGAGACAGAGACAGAGACAGAGACAGAGACAGAGACAGAGACAGAGACAGAGACAGAGACAGAGACAGATAACAGATACAGATACAGATACAGATACAGATACAGAGACAGAGACAGAGACAGAGACAGAGACAGAGACAGAGACAGAGACAGAGACAGAGACAGAGACATAGACAGAGACAGAGACAGAGACAGAGACAGAGACAGAGACAGAGACAGAGACAGAGACAGAGACAGAGACAGAGACAGAGACAGAGACAGAGACAGAGACAGAGACAGAGACAGAGACAGAGACAGAGACAGAGACAGAGACAGAGACAGAGACAGAGACAGAGACAGAGACAGAGACAGAGACAGAGACAGAGACAGAGACAGAGACAGAGACAGAGACAGAGACAGAGACAGAGACAGAGACAGACAGACAGAGACAGAGACAGAGACAGAGTGAGAGAGAAAATAAGCGGCTCACCACTACCAATGACAACACACGCTCCAGCTACGTGATGTGATGTCATTGTGCTGGGCTCACTCACATCCAGATCCATGGCATCGGAGTGTCGGAGCACGGGCCGCGGTCCGGAGATAGTGTGCCTCCGGGGCAGGTCACGTCGCAATCGACCCGCCTCCGGCAGCTGGGCCTCGTCTGCAACGGGTCACCGGGTCACTGCAACGGGTCACCTGGTCACTGGGTCACTGCAATGGGTCACCGGGTCACTGCAACGGGACACCGGGTCACTGTAACGTGTCGCCAACATCCCACCCGACCAACGTGTCGCCAACATCCCACCCGACCAACGTGTCGCTAACATCCCACCCGACTAACGTGTCGCCAACATCCCACCCGACTAACGTGTCGCCAACATCCAACCCGACCAACGTGTCGCCAACGTTCCACCAGACCAACGTGCCGCCAACATCCCACCCGACCAACGTGTCGCCAACATCCCACCCGACCAACGTGTCGCCAACATCCCACCCGACCAACGTGTCGCCAACATCCCACCCGACCAACGTGTCGCCAACATCCCACCCGACCAACGTGCCGCCAACATCCCACCCGACCAACACCCTCGAGCGCCGGTGCCTTTGCATGCCTGTCGTCCATGTGTGATGCACCTGCCCGGCAGCAGCCGGAGCTGCGCCAGCTCCGACATTCAATCTAGATAGCGGCACTAAAAATGCTTCAAAAATGAGGTCCGTCCGAAATGCGGCGGCATAGCCCCATACACGGCTACCTGTGCGGCTCAGGCGCGCTCTCCGGCGCCACCACGTGACTGTGACGTCAGCGCCGGTGTGACGTCACCGCACAGGATTGATGACCGCGCCAGGTCACCTGGGCGTCCCGCGGGAAATCAGAAATAGCGGCCGAGAGGACGGGGGAGGAGACGGTACGGTCCAACCACCGACCGCCGGAGGTCCCACCCGAGGTCGCACCAGTGGCAGCGGCCAGGTCCTACCCGAGGTCCCACCAGTAGCAGTTGCCAGATATCACCGGAGATCCCACTCGAGGTCCCATCAGCAGTAGTGGTCATGCCCCACCTTAGATCCTACCCCAGGCCCCATCCGAGATCCCACCAGTAGCAGTTGTCAGATATCACCTGAAGTCCCACCTGAGATCCCACCAGTGGTAGTGGTCAGGTCGCACCCTAGATCCTACCTGAGGCCACACCCGAGACCCACCAGTTGCAGCAGCCAGGTCCCACCCGAGGTCCCACCAGTAGCAGTTTACAGATATCACCTGAGGTCTCACTCGAGGTCCCACCCGAGGTCCCACCCGAGATCCCACCAGTGGTAGTGGTCAGGTCCCACCCTATATCCTACCCGAGGTCCCACCAGTACCAGTTGGCAGATATCACCTGAGGTCTCATTCGAGGTCCCATCCGAGATCCTACCAGTGGTAGTGGTCAGGTCCCACCCTAGATCCTACCCGAGGTCCCACCGGTAGCAGTTGCCAGATATCACCTGAGGTCTCACTCGAGGTCCCACCCGAGATCCCACCAGTGGTAGTGACTAGGTCCCACTCTAGATCCTACCCGAGGTCCCACCGGTAGCAGTTGCCAGATATCACCTGAGGTCTCACTCGAGGTCCCACCCGAGATCCCACCAGTGGTAGTGACTAGGTCCCACCCTAGATCCTACCCGAGGTCCCACCGGTAGCAGTTGCCAGATATCACCTGAGGTATCACTCGAGGTCTCACCCGAGATCCCACCAGTGGTATTGGTCAGGTCCCACCCTAGATCCTATCCGAGGTCCCACCCGAGATCCCACCAGTGGTATGGGTCAGGTCCCACCCTAAATCCCACCCGAGGTCCCACCCGAGATCCTACCCGAGGTCCCACCAGTGGTAGTGATCAGGTCCCACCCGAGGTCCCACCCGAGGCCCCACCAGTAGCAGTCACCAGGCCTCATCCGAGGTGCCAATAATGGCTGCCACCATGTGGTTATTCTATAGGCACACCGCCCGACCTGAATCTGTAGATGGGTCGGATTCCGTCCTCTAAGATCTCGAATTGTATTGGGCCGATTTTAAAACTGAATAGCTGAAGCAAAATCTACGGGACTGATCTACATCTTTAGGATGCAAAATATCAAATTTTCGCAATGATGAAGTCAGGAGGCAACAATGGGCAAAAACAGTCAAGACCATTTAAGCCTGTGTTCATGTTCTTCATCGCTATAATTGTACACGGTTTGGTGTAAATTACTCTTGATGGTCCAAAATACCACTTGTTGTCCATACACGTACATATAGAGCAGTCAACGGCGCAGTCAGGAAGCTAACCTTTTGGAGTTCATGGAGTATGTTACTAAAGAAGTAGACAATCAAAGCAGGATGGATGTTGTGTACTTGGACTTTAGCAAAGCTTTTGATAAAGTTCCACATGGGAGGCTAATTCATCAACTACAGCAACATGAGATTGTTGGAAAAGCTATAGGTTGGATTGAAGCATGGTCGAGGGGAATGAAACAAAGGGTAGTGTTAAATTGATGTAAATCTGATTGGAAGGATGTTATGAGTGGAGTACCACAGGGCTCTGTTCTAGGGCCACTTGTCTTTATCATCTTTGTGAATAACATTGAGGTAGGGCTGAGGAATAGAGTGTTCAAATTTCTTGATGACATCAAGCTGGTAGGAGTGGCAAACAGTTGTGATCAATCTACAAATATTCAACTAGACTTGGAGGACCTAAAAAGTGGGCTGATCAATGGCAGATGTCTTTCAACAATGACAAGTGTAAGGTTATGCATCTGGGGTCTGGAGGTGAGACTTTCAGATATACAATGGGAGGGACGGAACTGGATGTTATTGAAGAGGAAAGGGATTTAGGTGTGTTGGTTTCAAAAGACCTTAAAGCAGAAACACAATGTATCTCAGCTAGGAACAGGGCACTCAGAATGCTGGGACTCATTAACAGAAGTGTGATATATAAGAGCAAGGAAGTCATGACAAAATGTACTTAGCATATGTGCGACCCCACTTGGAATATTCTGTACAAGCATGGAGCCCCTACCTAGAAAAAGATATAGATATGTTAGAAAGAGTGCAGCACAAAGCAACTAGACTCATGAGTGGAGTAGGTAACTTAGAATATGGAGAAAGGTTTGTGGCATTAGATATGTACTCACTCAGGTATAGGAGATTAAGGGGGGACATGATTGAAATGTACAAAATTGTTAAAGGACTAGATCAGGTCAATTTGAATGGCGATCTTCAGTTTAGAGTATCACACAGGGGTCATCAATTCAGGTTTGAAAAGTTGAGGTGTAGGACAGTTAAGCGACAGCAGGTCTTCAGTCAAAGGGTTGCTGATCAGTGGAATGAGCTGCCTGCTGATGTTGTGGGGAGTTACTCATTGAATGTATTTAAAAGTAGAGTGGACAAATTTTATAACAGGAAAATCTTGTTTTTAAGTTCTAATTTGTGATGGAAGGGGTGAGATTTATGTTAAGTAAGTGTGCACGGCACAGACCCCTTTAAGGCATGTATGCAGTTTGAAAATTATTGATAAGGCATTCAATCCACATGTGTTAAGAGGGATCAGGGGAATAGGGCTGGATAGCTAGAGTAGATAGGCATTGGTAGGTGTGTGGGATATTGGTGGACTGGTTTCTTCAGGAAGTGGGATGGTTGGGGTGGGTCTTTTTACCAGGCTTATGGTATCTTCCATTTACAGGCTTAACTGAATTAACTTAACTTGGGTCTCTTATTAAGTCTAAACGCTTTATAACTTTATAAAGGGTGTACCTAGCAGTGGATTCAGCACCCTCCTTCGGGATGTGATACTGATAAGATTGGCTATGGTAGCACAATGGGTATGATTGGAGGAGTTTGTAATTGTTGAGTGCGTTATGCAATAGCAAGTGAATGGTGCTAGATAATAAGTTGGGATATATAGCTCCCAAGGAACTTGAGATAAGGAATTGATTGGGGTGAGCGTATGTACATTTCTAGTACCTTTTCTAGATAGCCTTAACCCAGATGGGCCCCTTTGGCTCTTATTAAGCCTCAACACTTTATGACTTTATGACTTTAAAGCGGGGGAATATAATCTGTTGGTCATTGCTAGCACTTCTCGGCAGCCAGTGCCACAAATGCCTATTGTTTTCTCATTCTTACATTATATCAATGCTTAATGATGTTTTTGATCAGAGGAGTCACCAGAAAATCGTCTAGAAAGAACCCTGACCAGGGGCGAATCCATATATTTCCACGTGGGGCATGTTTTCCTCGAAGAAGCCAAGTGTGCATACCGTCGATGTGGAAGCTTTTATATACATTTATTTCACGACCAGAGTTTAAAAATTACGGCAACGACGGCCGACTAAATGCATCCCGACTCTGACTTATTTAATCTGACTTGGAAGGTCAACCAAAAGAGATATACAAAAATGTTTAAAGGAAATCTGAAAGTCCTACCTCACGTCGTTCTTAAAAAATGCCAATACGTGGTGAATCCAGGGTGTCACATCTTGTAATTGTTGGGTGTCACCCGTCCATGGTGAACCGTTTCTTCAGAAAATGATAAATTGTGCTTAAAAGCATTGGTGCTGAGAGGTTGAAAACATACCCCGTCACTCAACCGATCATTCCTCGGAATACGCATCAAAATCCTCCAATATCCGGATCGCACCACACGTTTCTTACGTTAATGTGACGTGCCCCTCCCACACCATTTGTCATAAAGTGGCATCCCTGAATAGATCAGCTACCCTGCCTGCTCTACGCGTCTACCACTACATCCCTAGCTGTATGCGTGGTTCAACACAAGCTGCCGACTGTCTTCCATTAGGTGTTGGTTGCTTGGACTTAAGAACGCATCTGTTCCTATGGTCATGAACTTCAAAACGTACACATTCTTAAAGGTGAGAAGGAATGAAGTATTTCCGTGCGTACCATGATGGGAAGCAAAATAAGAGAACACGTTTTGGCCCACATTAACGAGGAATACACTTTTGGGTAAATTACTTCTAGTAAGCTTTTCCATCATGGATCAGTTTCAAGAGAAACAACATTTTACACACATCAGTTCATGACATATGCATACACTGAAATCACGCTGTGAATTAGAAAACTCGGACAAGGGCAAGGGAATTGATTAGAAACTGAACGAATTACTCCCATACATGAAGGTATTGATGCGGTCGTAAAACAACTTAAACACAATCCGGGAAAAAGTAACCCTTTCGGCCTGAGCTTACCGGACTGTGAAGTGCTTCCCAACTACATTTACCATTACAATATCCTTAGATTCGGCGATTAAGTCTTTAAGCAAATCAAGGAAGTTGCCATGGAAGCCCGCCGAGCCCCTACCCTTACTATAGCCTTCACGTACTGGTTTCAAACAAAATTCTTAGAGAAGGCAACTTTGAGGTCGGTCATCTGCCTACAATACATCGACGGCTTAATTGCCACATGGATCCATGGAATCAAATCGTTAATGGAACTCTACACAGACATGAACATGGAGCATTCAGATATATCCTTTTCCCCGGAACACTCATTCGACAAGGGCTCCATTGCATTTCTAGATACTCTGTTCGCCGTGTATGCTGACGGTTCATACGTGATAAAATGATATGTCAAGCTCATGACCGTCCCAGTAATTTTACACTATTATTCGGCCCACCCCATCAGCACTTAATCGGCAATACGTCCGTCCCAGATGACAAGAGCCGCAGGGGTATCGACGTACGAGGTCGACTGTGTACGGAGTTTGCGCAACATTGATGAATTATTTACTACCTATGGATACCCCAGGTACAGATAATTGATGGAGGCCAAAAGGGTCCTGACCTGGCTCCGGGAAAGAGCAAAGCACCAGCACAAACAAAGGCAGAGTAAACGGAAAAGAACAGAAGTGGATGCTTAAATCAGACTAAGCTGGTTAAATGATGCATTTTATACAAGCGTCAATCGGATTGCAAAATCAACTCGAATAAAAAAACTTGAAGTTGGCGTGGATTAGTGGTAGCACACTGAAATTCAGATGAGTAAAATCATCGCTTCAAATCCCCAGTGACATTTGGGCAACAACGTACGCCATACGTGTGTCAATGGCCTAAAAGGTAAATGCACTAAAATAACGTGTGTTATCCAAAATTGTTTACAAAGCATGTCGCCATGAATTTTAAATCGGTGAAACTAAAAGACCCACCAGGGACCGTTAAAATAAGCACCTCAGTGGCGCACGTTTGAGAAGCCCTACACTCCCATGGACGGACACATGTTCGAAAGTCACCCATCTATGGACCTTTGTGGGACGAAAGTTAATTTTTCTGTAGAGATGCTGGGTCAGCTAGAGACAACATAGATATAAATGTTTTTGAGTCCCTTTGCATTCGAGACACACATTCTTCCATGCATTCCCAGAACTCCTCATGGTACATGACATAACTTATTAAACCGTATTCGTTGCCGTATCTGTACTCATAGCGAAAACATAACAGTCAGGGTGAGAAATGAAGAGAGAGAGAGACAGAGACAGAGACAGAGACAGCGACAGAGACAGAGACAGTGACAGAGACAGAGACAGAGACAGGGACAGGGACAGGGACAGGGACAGGGACAGGGACAGAGACAGAGACAGAGACAGAGACAGAGACAGAGACAGAGACAGAGACGAGACAGAGACAGAGACAGAGACAGAGACAGAGACAGAGACAGAGACAGAGACAGAGACAGAGACAGAGACAGAGACAGAGACAGAGACAGAGACAGAGACAGAGACAGAGACAGAGACAGAGACAGAGACAGAGACAGAGACAGAGACAGAGACAGAGACAGAGACAGAGACAGAGACAGAGACAGAGACAGAGACAGAGACAGAGACAGAGACAGAGACAGAGAGACAGAGACAGAGACAGAGACAGAGACAGAGACAGAGACAGAGACAGAGACAGAGACAGAGACAGAGACAGAGACAGAGACAGAGACAGAGACAGAGACAGAGACAGAGACAGAGACAGAGACAGAGAGAGAGACAGAGAGAGAGAGAGAGAGAGAGAGAGAGAGAGAGAGAGAGAGAGAGAGAGAGAGAGAGAGAGAGAGAGAGAGAGAGAAAGAGGGGTGGGGTGGGGCAGTACAGCGCGAAATAAGTAGGGGACAAGAGAGCGACAATGGCGTGGACTGTAGAAAATGGTTGTGATTCCTATGGTATTGTAAATTGTGCGTACTGTGAATGCTGTTATTTCTCTTTATCTTAGTGCATGTAAGATGTGAATTTGATGTCTTCATCAGGCAGCGAATATGCGAATATGCTATTATAATTCAGAGCGTGATTTCAGTGTATATTTTTCGTGAACTGGTTTGGATGAAATGTTGCTTCTCTTGAAAATGATTCATGATCGAAAAGTTTGAGACCTTAATACAGATATCATTTACACAAAATACAATACTCCTTGCCAATGTGGGCAAAAACGTTCTATCCTATTTTACTTTGAAACATAGAAATGTTGGTTGGACTTTCAATTGGGTCAGATTGGAGATTTCTTCACCTTGGTGGTGGATGTGAACGCATTTCCATTGCATGCCCTTGTTCCAAACCAGGCGGCACAGCAGCGCTTCACAAGCCACAGGTCCCCTGGTGGCGGTCGCTGTCGCTCTGGAGCCGACAAAGCACACCATTGGACACTCGGGAGATGCCACCACTCACTGCTCGCCAGTCCACCCCGCTGCCAATGTGGTGGTAACTGGAGGCAGCCGCCTGCCACGGGCGACTGTGCCGCATGTCAAGCAGTCGTTGCGGGACAGTCTATGTCCGAGATGAGCGACAGGGTATGAAGGCGGTCCATAATGCACTTTAAAGAAGTGTGGGGCTGCGCTCCGAATCGAAATGGACTGCTGGTACTTTTGAAAAGGCTGGTGCATTCTGTCATTGACCTGGTTGTATGAATGGTTGTAATCAATCTAGCTGCAGGTAGCCGTGTAAGTAGTGCAGTATTGGCGCCGAAGTGAGTCTAGAGAACAACGCCTTTCATACCAGAATACAGGATACAGAATGTACTTCCAACAACAGGAAGCCACAAGGGGTTTATCGCGGCTGGGCAGATTGAACACGGCACCAACACCAACAACCAACCAGGTCGACCATTGGAGAGCTGGATACAGTGTAGGTATATGACATCTACACAAATCGAAAGGTGACGCAACGATACCAGGCCGACGAGAAAACTAAGAACTAACGAACAATCAAGGAGATCGACGACGATATGAGAAGACTGGCGAGAGCACATAGTTGACTAGAGCATCAAGGGACCACGATATATGAGAAGGTCACCGTAAACATAAGGAGGACTGCAAAAACATAGGAATACCCATGAGAGCATAAGGCGAGGGACGCGAGCATCGATGGTGTGGGGAAACCGACGTACATAAGGATATCGATAGCGACACAAGAAGCGCAAATAATGCGTTATTGTGCAGAGTATTTCGTCCCGTGTAGTGTGCATCTAACTTGACTTTGAGGAAATCTAGTGATGGAAAATATGCGACACTTTAAGCCAACCTATTCCAATAATCAGCTGTTCACAGCCTGAATTTCTGCCACATTAGCGGCGTTCTTGTCATTTGTTTACTGCTCCTGCATGCATGAGCTATGTTTGCATTGTTTGAAGACTGAATGAATGTGTTAACGTTCAATGTATCAGGTCCGAGAATCAGTTCGTGCACCTGGATGAAATCCTCGCTGCGCCTTCTAAACGTCAAGGAAAATCACTCGAGTTCATTTAGCCGTCATTCGTACCCGAAACGTTAAAAACCGGGACTGATATGTGTGGCTCTGCTCTGGACATCTTCTATTGACCTCCGATCCGGGACTAAATGGGGACAAAAGCTTGCACACAGCATGCCAAGAGTAGTCGAGCGCAGGACCAACACAGTGGCCCTATCACTTCTCTGTTTTTGCGCGACACATGTTGATTTATTTACGATGTCGTACATTCTCAAAGCCTTTTTCCGAGGTAGGTGGCACTGCCTTTTAAATTTATAATCAAGAAGTACTTCTACTCTTCAGTATTTTTATTGCTGGATTTCCCAAACGTTGTCACACATTTCATATCAATATGTCTGATGTGACCAAAATGGATTACCTTACATGTTCCATAGCTAAGCTGCATTTGTCAGCTTTGTGTCCATTTCATCAATACACGTAAATCATACTGAAAGTTATCTCGATCCCCTTCATTGGCCGCAATCATTACCAACTTAATATCACGGGCAAATTTGGGAACTAGGCTGAAACACCCGGCTTCAATACCATTGACGAACACAATGAACCCACGGGGACCTGAAGCCGACCATTGCGGCACTCCACTCAGAACAAGCAACCAAGACGACATTGCATCGTCGACTGCTACCCGTTGTCGCCTGTCCAATAACCAACTTTCTATCAATTTTGTTAACTTGGCCTAGTTGTGACTTTCTTTCCTGGCTGCAGGGGTGGTATGTGCAAAGGATGACTGTCCTCCAATCATTACATTGGCCCCCAATCATTGATTTGGTCCACACAATCACCCAATCAGACCGAAGCATAACCTTTCAGCCTATTATGGGGTTGCCCTCCAAGCACGCTCGAGCCCCACCCCCCTGAACGAGTTTTTTTTCAGCCGATGGCGCATTTCTCTGGAGAAAATTCCATCAAAGCATGAATTGACCCCCAATCAATTTCACAAATTGACACCGATAAGCAATATTTGGTGAGGAATCGTATCGTGCTGACGCTGCTAAGCGCTACTAAGGCGCTGCTAAAATATAAATATACCGCATCAGTAGGCTGGCTTCGGAGGCGCAGCCAAGTTTCCCCCCCCTCTAGCAACCAAAAATGCATGATATCGAACAAGATAATTTGAGATTTTACCGCACAAAAGCGCAAATTTCCGCTCGCGGAGTGCGCGGAAAGCGTTCTTAATTTCCTGACATTTTTCCGTCGGACCCTCCTTAAGAAAATCCTGCCTACGCCACTGGTTTGCCTGAATCCATATTCCATAGTAATTGAAACCTCAGAAAATTCTAACAGATTTGTAACGCGGATCGTCGAGTTCTGAAGGCGTTCTGTGTGCTGGTGTTAAGTGAGTGTCTGGTTCTATGACCTTTAATGTCAGATTTGATAATTTTCTCAAATACTTCGCATATCAAGGAAGGGAAGCTGACTGGCTTGTAATTGCTAGCGTTTCTCCTGCATCCCTTCTTGAATATTACAATGACGGTGACTTTGCTTCAGTCTTCAGGAACTTCTGTGTGCGTCAGACATCTGTTGAAAATTATAGAATCTACAAAAGCCACTACATCCATGATTTCACACAATGTTATGGCATAAATACTATCTGGCCACTTCAACATAGCTAAACCATGGCCGGACCATAGCCGCACCATAGCCGGACTATGTCATAGCATAGCCCGACCATAGCCGGACCATAGCCATACCATGGTCGGACCATACTCGGACCATAGCCACACCATAGCCAAACCATAGCCCGACCATAGCCACACCATAGCCGAACCATAGTCACACATTACTCAGACCAAAGCGACACCATAGCCGGACCATAGCCGGACCTTAGCCTTAGACCTTAGACCTTAGTCATAACATAGCCGAACCATATCCGGGCCATAGCTGGACCATAGCCACACCATAGCCGAACCATAGTCACACATTACTCAGACCAAAGCGACGCCATTGCCGGACCATAGCCGGACCTTAGTCATAACATAGCCGAACCATATGCGGGCCATAGCTGGACCATTGCTACACCATAGCCAGACCATAACCGAACAAAACCACACCATAGCCACACCATAGCAGGACCATAGTCACACTATAGTCGGACCATAGCCGGACCATCGTCATAACATAGCCGGACCATATCCGGGCTATAGCCGCACTATAGGCAGACCATAACCAGACCATAACCGCAAATATTCGAACCGTAGTCACACCACAGTTTGGTCGGGGCGTGGAGAAGGCAATACATTTCGACATACGTCTGCAGGTACCTGGCCGAGCCACACCGCAGGTGCCACTGAAGTCCCACCTCCAGTGTATGACGCAGACTCATCTGCCCACCACCAGCGGCAACCCCACCGCTCTCACTCGATCTTCACTTCACGTCACTTCGTAGCGCCATTTATGCTCCACGCTACCTCCCATCTCCCACGTCCCCCATAATGTATTTCCATCGCCGTGACCATGCCAACCGTCCGACCATGTCTGACTCTGATCCATGACTCCGCCTGACTCTGATCCATGATACAGTCTGATCCAGAGCCATGACTCCGTCTGACCCTGATCCATGACCGCGTCGGACTCTGATCCATGACCCAGCCTGACTCTGATCCATGAACCCGCCTGACTCTAAGCTATGTCACAACAGTTTGTACCGGAGCCATGACCCCGTCTGACTCTGAGCCATCACACAGTCTGACTCTGAGCCATCACACAGTCTGACTCTGATCCATGACCCCGTCTGACTCTGAGCCATGACACAGTCTGCTCCGGAGCCATGACCTCATCTGACCCTGAGCCATGACCGCGTGTGAACCTGAGCCATGACCTCGTCTGGCCCTGAGCCATGAGCCCGTCTGACCCTGGGCATGGTTAGCTCGGCGGCTCTTGTTCTCTGCTCTCCCGCGCTCTTCCTGCCGCCGACGGCGGCTGGGACGGTACTGAACTCTGTCCGAGTCCGGCGCTGGTCGATAGAGCAGAGCTGTCCGCCGGCGGGGGTTGGGGGATAGGAAGAGAAGGAGAGCAAGATAACGATGGGCATGGGTAGGATGAAGAGGAGGTGGAGAAGGGAGATGAGGAGGATGGGAAGGAGGAGGAGGAGGAGGAGGAGGAGGAGGAGGAGGTGGAGGAGGACGAGGAGAGAGGGCTGGGGACGAGGAGGAGGAGGAGGAGGAGGAAGAGGAGCGAGAGGGAGAAGATATATAAATAGAGGGAAGGAGAGAGAAAGGAAATATATAGATGTTGAGAAAATAAACGGAGAGGTAAATGAAAGGGGAAGGGAGAGGAAGAGGAGCGAGAGGGAGAAGATATATAAATAGAGGGAAGGAGAGAGAAAGGAAATATATAGATGTTGAGAAAAATAAACGGAGAGGTAAATGAAAGGGGAAGGGAGAGGAATAGGTAAAACACGTTCAAAGGAAACGTTTAGAGGCATGAGTAGAAGAACACGATTTCAACGTCGCCGGGAAAAGCAGAGCAAGAACTGTTTCGACCTCCCTTTAGCCAGTATATGTACACTTTTGGCTAGATAAAGGGCAGCATATTTCTGCTCTTTATTTTCATTATGAGGATAATATGCCAAATGGAAAAAAATGGATTAATCAACGATTTCAACAAACATACCGCAAGAGCGACTGTCGAGAGAGGGAAATATAGGGAAGCAAGTGAGACGGTTAAGAGAAAGCGGGAAGTTCACCAAATCAAGATGCAACGACAGCGTGACACGGTCAAACTGACAATGTCAAGGTCAATACCGCGTCAAGTGTGAGGCAGGACGGAGCACGGTCAAACTGACAAGATCAAGGTCAATACCGCGTCAGGTGTGAGGCAGGACGGAGCACGGCCAAACTGACAAGATCAAGGTCAATACCGCGTCAAATGTGAGGAAGGACGGAGCACGGTCAAACTGACAAGATCAAGGTCAATACCGCGTCAAATGTGAGGCAGGACGGAGCACGGTCAAACTGACAAGATCAAGGTCAATACCGCGTCAAATGTGAGGCAGGACGGAGCACGGTCAAACTGACAAGATCAAGGTCAATACCGCGTCAAGTGTGAGGCAGGACGGAGCACGGTCAAACTGACAAGATCGAGGTCAATACCGCGTCAAGTGTGAGGCAGGACGGAGCACGGTCAAACTGACAAGATCAAGGTCAATACCGCGTCAAATGTGAGGCAGGACGGAGCACGGCGAAACAATAATATCAAGGTCAATACTGGGTCAAGTGTGGGGAAAGACAGAGCACTGCCAAACAATAATATCAAGGTCAATACCAGGTCAGGTGTGAGGCAGGATAGAGCACGGCCAAATGGACAATATAAAGGCCGATACCGGGTCAAGTGTGAGGCAGGATAGAGCACGGCCAAGTGGACAATATCAAGGTCAACATCTGACCCAGTAGCAGGCAGGACAGAGCACGGTCAAACAGACAATATCAAGGTCAACATCTGACCCAGTAGCAGGCAGGACAGAGCACGGTCAAACATACAATATCAAGGTCAACATCTGACCCAGTAGCAGGCAGGACAGAGCACGGTCGAACAGACAAAAACAAGGTCAGCCGATGCGGATCGTGTCGAGCTGATGGACAATGAGAAGGACAATTGGCGAGACCACGACGGTGGGAATTAGCGAGGGAATTGCTATTAATCCAGGAGAAGCATGTTCTCTGTGCATGACTTGACAAAACACCGCAGAATTGATCACACCGAACTGTGGAGCGAACTAGCAGCCATGGCGTGTTCACTCATGGGCTGACGGGATGTACAATTGTCTTCTTATTTCAAATCAAACACTTTCTATGCAACCGTCTTCCCGATGGGCGGTGAGTAAAAGCTGACGGATGCATGTCGGTGTGGTTGGAGGGTAATTGAGAATTTGCGACTCTCCACACTGGATGTCTAACGAAATAGTGTTGATGGAAGCACGAATAGGACGCATTTACCATATATACTTTATAGATCATAGTTGAAAGCATTGGGAGACATTCTATTGCACGTGTATTTCTTGCATGAATTTCGATCATCAGAAGGTAGATGTATCTTGTTTTGTTTATACCGTGCAACTATCTCTGCTGGCTTTGTATATATTATGTGGTTTAAGGACACTATGTATGAAGCTCTAGCTGTTAGGACCAGCTCGTTTGCGAGCATGTGTGAGGCTTCAGTGTCCACAGTCGGTGCATGGGCACCATTTTCACAGAATGGGAACCACTGGACTTCAGACAGGCCGTTTTGGCTCACGGCGACCAGGAGAAAGCGCACCATCTGGAAAGAAGTAACTCCTTGACAAAAAAAACACCTGGAATTTTTGGAAGATTCTGAAAATTTGAATAGATTGGGATATGATAGAAGGGCGCCACCTATTCTAAATATCTCATAACTTTGCTTAGGCGCCGTTTTCGGCTCATAAAAGCATACATTCAAATAAAAGCATTACAACATATCTACGAATAAAAGCATTTCATGCATGTATTTTATACTGCAATCGAAGTTCGTAATATTTATCCAGCTTTCTCCAGCTCAACCCGGTTTTAGCCCATAAGAACGAGCTTTGAAGCCAATTTGAGCACTTTGCCAGCCTTATCCACAATCATGAAATCGACGAAGCACACTCAATTGTTTAGAATTCATCGCATGACCAAGATACTGTTCATCATACAGGCACTTGCTTCCTCCGCCACGTGGTCATTATGAGATATCATAATAACTGTGCTGGCTCATAATAATCGGGCCATATTTAATGTTATATAGCCGCTTTCCTTCTTCATCGCAGGCCATGCCATAAAGGGTGCAATAAAATTGAAATGAGCGCAAGTTGATGAAGCTCAGCGCCGCAGAAGCATGAATACTGAGCAGACCGGTGAGGGCAATACCTCAGGCATCCTTGACAACAACCGACCCGGGCTCTCCTTCACCAAGCTAAAATGCTGCGGAATTAAGAGCCTACGACAAAGTTGCCGTACAAGTTATTTCACTTTCCCAAGCGATCCAACTTACGACTCCGACGACTACGACTAAAATATCAAGACCCGACGAATAAAGTATACGTGAAGCCTCAATTTCGTATAATTCATGGATGCATATCAGAAGAATTTTCATGGGTAGCTTTCGGCTCACCGCCGAGGATATCGATTGCAAGGTTCAAAGGTCACTTATCGGTCTGTTGATGAGGTGTAGCGAGGGTGAAGGCCGATGGGTACGGTCTGTTGATGAGGTGTAGCGAGGGTGAAGGCCGATGGGTACGGTCTGTTGATGAGGTGTAGCGAGGGTGAAGGCCGATGGGTACGCGAAGATACAGCGAGGGCTCCGTGACGCATCAACATGCAGTTCCTCTCAGCCCACTGTGAATCGATTGCGGGGAGCAATGTCACATGCGTTTTATATTTTGCACGCAATAATGTGGTATCTCCATAGGTCCCATGTTAAATTTGGCAGCAATTGAGTACCGAGCAACATGGAGGGGGCGATAACCCCTTCAAAGGCATGCTGAGCGACATCCGTGACAATGATTGCCACTCAGACGAATATAATTAATGCCACTGACCACGAGCAACGCTTTATGACATATCCGGGGACAATGCATGCACAAACATAAGCTTCAACGCTTGGAAGCCTCATGGCTTTCAAACGTTGCAACGGGAAGAGGGTGGCAACTCCATAGGATGCCATGTTAAGTCTAGAAAATGCTGACACCAAGGGAGTCAGTATATTGGAATACAATGCAAAAGCGTGTGAAATGATACTCAATGCCTTCTGTTCAGCAGGAGCGGGTCAACAAAGCCCGACACCGCGGTGCTTCTCCGCTGCGACCCTCCTCACACTCAGCTCGTATATGGGTACGTCCTTTCTCGCAGACCTGCATGGAAAAGTTCTCGAAAACCAGACTGCAGGTGTTCAAACTTGTAATGAAGATCAACATTTACCATGCAGGCACGCAAACAGTGGACAAGATCACAATTAAATCAACGAAATCGGTGATAAGCATGGTAGACTATGAAGCTTACACCCGGAAGAGAATGGAAGAAGTTTATATTCGCAAAAGGCAGACTACAGGAACTCAGAAAACTCTAAGACTGCATAAACTGGTTAAAGGGAATGCATGACCTTAATTGGCGACCTTTATTGCCGATATGTCCGGTTATATGGTGCTACTTTGACGCGCATATCTCAGAGATGTGGTTTGGTATCATGCATTCTGGCCATAATCAGAAGAAGCAAACAAGGAACAAATTTTCATTTTCTTGTGCTGTAGTAAGTTCTATTTCTACAGCACTTTTCTATTCTATTATATTCCGAGACTGTGTTTGGTGATGAGTAAGGAGGACGTTTCACTCCTTGGCTTATCAGCTTTTTATACTCCTTACGGTCTTGCCTAATTTGCATCCCACTTCTTCTAATTCGACGACCTCAATCAAGATTGCCACTTCCTCGCTATCACTACCGTTGCCAGGGGCAACCGATGTAGGCGCAAAACGTCGGCATCGCCTGTCTCGAGTGTCAACTTGATGTGGGATAAAGCGGGAGCCCATCAAAGGTAAGATTAGTACGTAAGAAACACAACGTTGATGGAGTTTGTAGGATTATTGGCCAATATCTGTTCTGATCAACGGCTTTTTGGTACTCTTATCTTGCATAGGGTGTCCCATCAGGACGATCAGCTGTTCTTGTTGTTAGCTCTTGTTGTAGCTCTTTTCGTTAGCTCTTTTTGTTAGCATCTGATAGAAGTGGCATAGCCAAGATGGTGAGGTGCAATAGTAAAGATGAATATCGTCTATCATATCATGAATCGTGAAGTAAAGTGGTGACACTTTGAGTTGCAGGAAGGCCTTTGGATCGGCCACCCCAGCATACAGGTCGGTTGTGTCAGTATTGAGCTGCGTGCTGTCGCGAAGAGAAGTAGGCAGGCGGTTTCGGCGCATGCCATGCGCCAAACGTATTGGTAAAATACTAGTAGTTGAACTGCAAATTCTTTCAGTGCAGGTCAGATGCACGAATAATTTTATGGCGGGTCAGATGCATTGGTGCCTGAAATGGTATGGACTGAAACTGGTGGTTCATACTATTTGGGGTGCTTACATGAATTGCGCAGCGATAATGAACAGAAGAACACACTTAGATGCCACGTTGGGCACTTGTTGAACTGTAATAATTGGATAAGTGAATTATTAAAGGGTTCAGCATTTTTTTGTCTACCGCTTTTCCTGGCCAGAAATTGCTTGGCAAGAGGATCAACTTGACGAAGATTATGTCGGCATTTCAGGCCATTTCTGAACCAGACCATTGCACATTTCTTTTGCTTCTCGGCTTGGAGAATCTTTTCCAGTCATTGCCAACTTTTTTAAAATGGTCATACATTCCCTTTAATATATGACAGGTGCCTCGATTTCTCCGGTGGCATCGAATTGTGTACGTTTTTCTACGATACGTCGCGGGGGACTGAGTCGGGTTGAGTGAGCAAATGCCAGAGACGCACGTTTTGACGAATTATAAAAAGTAGAAAGCGTTTTCTCTGCTCAGAAACGCGACTCGGTATCCGAAAGTAATCAAATCAATCGTCAAAAGTGAGTGAATTACCAACCAAAACAAGCATCGGATCACTCCATTACTCATATTCGTTCGAAATAGGAGCATGGGCGTAGGTAGATTAAGCTGGAGGAGCACGAGATCATGTATCCCCACTTTGCGGCAACCGTTCATCAAATTATTGATAATGAGGTTAATATTAGCTCTATTGGTATTGCATATAAACCATTCAAATTTACAAGTGAATTTTCTCCCCTCCCCCACCCAAAATGTGTTGGATGTTCCCATGTTGGAGAGCACGTACAATTGTTGCCACAAATGTTTAACCAGTGGTCCACAGACCAGTGGTGTGTGGACGAGAGTGACCTGCACCATTGCACTGTACCGCAACACACCGATGCACGCGAGTCAGACCACCCATAACGCCATTCTCTTGTCCGACATCACTCAGTGCGGCATGTCAAAGTGTTGGGAAATCAGCGACTTTAGACTGAATGCCATACAGCTCGTGAAGTGCATTGAGCGCGTTTTGTTGGTGGCCCGCTGTGACACCGTCCGGACAGTCGGAGCGACGAGAGCCTGTCGCCGCCGTCGGACATTGGCTGCTGACGCTACAGCGTGTCGGCACTGCCTGACCTGACCTGACCTGACATCGGCTGATGACGTCGCAACCACGAGACGCAATTGGTGGGTTGTCGGTGATGGCCGCGGGACCGTACCCACGCCCCATGTCCAGGCATGGGCCAACTGGTGATACAGATCTGTGATGCAAACAAACGCTTGGGACTCTCCACGGTATGGGGTGGTGGTCTGGCGGTTGGAGAAAATACAGTGGGGCAGATTGAAATGCAAATAACATTATACTTCAAACTTGATCAGTTATTAGCCACGGCTGTGGTTTGCTCCGTTATTAGCCACGGCTCTGGTTTGTTCCGTTATTAGCCACGGCTCTGATTTGTTCCGTTATTACCCACGGCTCTGGTTTGTTCCGTTATTAGCCACGGCTCTGGTTTGCTCCGTTATTAGCCACAGCTCTGGTTTGTTCCGTTATTAGCCACGGCTCTGGTTTGCTCCGTTATTAGCCACGGCTCTGGTTTGCTCCGTTATTAGCCACAGCTCTGGTTTGTTCCGTTATTAGCCACGGCTCTGGTTTGCTCCGTTATTAGCCACAGCTCTGGTCTGTTCCGTTATTAGCCACGGCTCTGGTTTGTTCCGTTATTAGCCACGGCTCGGGTTTGCTCCGTTATTAGCCACGGCTCGGGTTTGTTCCGTTATTAGCCACGGCTCTGGTCTGTTCCGTTATTAGCCACGGCTCTGGTTTGTTCCGTTATTAGCCACGGCTCGGGTTTGCTCCGTTATTAGCCACGGCTCTGGTCTGTTCCGTTATTAGCCACGGCTCTGGTTTGCTCCGTTATTAGCCACGGCTCTGGTCTGTTCCGTTATTAGCGACGGCTCTGGTTTGTTGAACCACGTCGGACCAGACACCGCTGCACCGGACGTCCCGCTTCTACGGACAACAAGCCAATCTCAGGCGGCGATGCAGGACGGCCTGTATCAGCGTCTAGTGCCACCGGTCGGCCACGCCCGCCACCGACGCCTCCACCCATGCATGGCATGTGAGCCATGTGGCCGGTGGCCGTGTCGGGACTTCGCCGGCCGCGCCTGCTTGCCGTGAAGCGGAGCGCATGCCGCATCATCAGCTGTCGCCTGACTGTGACGTGTCACCGGCAACTGCATGCTCATCGGCTGCACAGAGCGGTAGTGGCAGGACGGCCACACGTCTGTAACCGGAAGGTGGCCGGCGCCCTGGGAGCCATCAGCCATCACCAGGCGGCCGGGGCACTGGGCGCGCTCCCGGCCCGCCGTCATTACTCGCTGCTGAAGTCCGATAATATACAGCGGCCGCAGCGAGCATCTTGTCAGCCAAGTGAACGTGAACCGGGTCAGGCATACATCCTGACCTATCACATTCCTACATCCCGACCTATTACATTCATATCACATCCATATATCCCTACCTATCATATCCCTGTGTATCTACCGATCACATCCCTATATCCCTACCTATCACATCCCTATATCCATACCAATCACATCCAGGTATGGATATAGGGATGTGGATGCCTTATATCCCTACCTATCACATCCATATATCCCTACCTATCACATCCCTATATCCCTACCTATCACATCCCTATATCCCTACCTATCACATCCCTATGTCTCTCTCTATCACATCCGGATTATCGCGCGCACAGAAGAGAGGGGGGGGGGGAATCCGCCCACCACTCCGATTTTTCGTAAATAACTTCCGATTTCACCGGTCGATATACGGCATCGTATGTGTACCTGCTTATAAATGTCCGGCGCGTCGCTTAAAATAAGAAAAACGAAAATCAGCCGAAATTTGTTGAGCTAGGGGCCGTAAAATTCAAAACATTTCGTAGTGTCTGATCACAAAAATCGGCGCTGATGTGCTTCCCGTATATCGGCAAAAGTGAAGTGTTCATGTCAGTACTAGCGACTTGTTTGATGTATATTGTTATGCTATATTGTTTCAAGATCATGCTAGGTCACCGAGGTCAACTCAGTTCAAGTTAATGACAGGTCAATCGAACCAAACTCGCTCAACTGGAAGGTTGTCATAAACGCAAATGACAGCCATGCGATTCATATAATTTTGCATGTTACTCCCTACTGAAAACTTGTTTTTGTTACTGTGAACCTAAGCGTTTCCATACTTCATTCATGTACTTCAGCCCGTTCTTCGTGAAGCCGATTGCGCCGGGCCCCCCGCCGGTCTGTTGGGCGGCCCGGTTCCGGTAACTGGAACCGGTAACTGGCCCGATAAAGTGCTGATGGTGACCTGAGGTCACATCCGGATCTATCATCTGTATTGCATCATTAGTTATGTCCAAAGCATCATTGATGCCCATTTTAGAGCATTTAAACACAATCGCAGCAATCCATGACCATGGCAAGCCAAGCCACGCAGAACAAGCCAAATATGACATATGTGATCTCATTTGACCTTGAAGATATTAACCTATGGTCATGAAATTCGCACACAATAGAGTTCACCACCATACCCATCTACCATGACATACCATACCCATTTCCTTACTACAGCTTTAATAGGAGCCGAGATCTTAGGGGGAGCGGAATCCGCCCCCTTCTCCAGTGCTCGTAATTTTCAGAGGCCTTCCGGGGCGCGTGTCATGTGTCCCAGTCAGGAGAAACAGGCAACCTGTTTTATTTCTTGTACCATATGCACGTGTGAAAACTATTAGGTGTGGCTTATTCAGCAGATTACCAAGAGAGACGAAAACATTTTTTTTGCGAGGACACCAAGTGCGGACATATTCGCGAACTCGCTGAATGCTTTTAAGACACAGGTGGTAAGATACTGTGCTATGTCACACGCCCACATCTGAGTCGCGTAGCCATCGGGCATCGATGTAGTTTTAAAAGCCTTTTACCTGTTTGAACTGAAAACTGCTCACTTGTTCTGTTGATGCTTTTTAGCTAATGACTTCTCCTGTAAAGTGCTGAATATGCTGTTGGGGATTATGGACAATAAACAAATAAACAATAAACAAAGCCCTATCACATCCCCTACCTATCACATCTCAACAAATCACATCCCAACATATCACATCTCAACCTATCACATCCAAACCTATCACATCCCTACATCCCTATCCATCACATCCCTACATTCATACCTATCACATCCCTATATCCCTACCTATCATATACAAACCTAGCCCTACCTATCACATCCAAACATATCTCATCCCTACATGCTCAACTATCACATCCCTATCCATCACATCCCTGCATCCCTACCTATCGCGCCCGTACACCCCCATATATCACATCCCTACCAATCATATCCCTGCATCCCTACCTATCACATCCCTACATCTCCACCTATCACATCCTATACCCTTCGTAGCACATATCTACATCCCTTGGTATCACCAGGCCCCAGGAGCCGGGAGTTACCAGCAGCTCTGGCTTCATTACAAGTTAGCAACTTAGTAATTGACGCGTTTCACGATGGATGGAAGGCTTCAGTACGTTGATTACTGGTTACTGGACTTTTCGACCGCTTGCGACCAACAGGCAATAGAGGTGAGATCTCGGCGCCGGCAAATGGTCTTAGCAGCTTAATGAGTCTTCGAAGGAAAACCCGAAGTTCCCCTTTTTCAAACCGACAAGTGGCATTCCTTCAGATCCAAACTGTTCCGCTCCTGTACGTCCTCGTCATACATAGCATGTTATAGGGTCCATATGCATCGATGCACGTGCTTTTACCCCGGAATTGACTGGGGGAGGGGTGGTTGACGTCCTCGTCGCTTTCCTCAGACATCTGAAGAACTTAGTTTGACGGCGCCTTGAACCAGAAAATCTCCATTACCAAATTCACTCCGGCCGCCAAATTCACACCTTGTGTCAATGACGACTTCTCAGCAGTTGCCCAAGCTACTGACTCTGCCATTATCCAAAGTTGATTGATTAAAACCGCAACATATGTTTTCCCCCCGTATGGGTCAGAATTCCGCATCAGGTTAATGAATAGCAATGCAGAGGCAATGTGAACCACCGATGACGTTATGCCTGGTCGTCATCACGGATCTCCAAATTCTCCTCGAAACCCTGGAAGGGAGGTTTAATGAATCCAACTGCATTTGGCTATTGCCCGTCACGAATGAAAACATCATCCCGATATGACGTGAGGTCAAGCGCAGGAGAACGTGAAACGTGAACTCTTTCAGAGCACACAAAGGGAGTGTTTGCGAGGCAGGAAGAGGAAAGCCACATGCACCTCTTAAACGCATTCTTTTGCATGCCGACTGCATGGTTAATATTCTCGAAATGTTAGTTCGAGCTACGGGTGCGCCAACTGCATTGACCACATAACCCAAAAGTAGGGTTAATGGTTGAGGTTCCCGAAAAGTGAGGGCCTCCACCGCCCGTGCCGTCCAGAATGAAAAGTGGGCAATTCCACTGCCCATTCTGCTCATGAAAAAATATTAATTAGAAACTAAACTAGCAAAATGTTCAGCCGTGCATATACTTAGTCCTTATATCAATAATCCTAACACGCTCAATGGGAAGGTTTCACTTTAACACACGCGGTGGAGAGGCTTCACATTAACACACGCAATGGGGAGGCTTCACTTTAACACACGCAGTGGGGAGGCTTCACTTTAGCTCACGCAGCAAGTAGGCTTCACATACAGCGTACAGGGGAGGGGAGGGGAAGGTGTGGATTCAGGCCCGCTCCTGAGATCTCGGGAACTAAGAGAATTACTGACACAAAATGTCCAGGATGTCTAGGGGACAAGAAAACTATCTACGGTGTAGTCGCCAAAGTCAAAGTTTATGTATTTACTTGTATTATGATCTAAGCAACTCAAGGTATTATAGCCGATGAGTGAAAGTCAATCATGATTGAAATGGTAGACATAATTCATAGGTTCTCGTTTCACAACATACGCACGCACATATAATATATCCAACCAAGTGGAGGAGGATGGGGGATGGGGGGGGGGGGGTCAAATCGAGGGATGCTGTTGATCAGTTCCGACAACGCTTTTTACGAGGTGCGCTCAATCTATGTTCAATGAACGGAGTTTGGGGAGGCATCTGCTCGCGTGGGCGCCTTGTCATGTACGATATATAATATGCAAAATACAAACAGTTGGGGCGGGGATGGCCGAGTGGTTATGGTGTTGAGGTCTGGGTACCAAAGGTCTCGGGTTCAACACTGGCACCACTTGGGTCATTTCCCAATCCCGCGGCCCACCGGCGAAACAGTGTGGGCAGCGCCATTAGCCGTGATCATGCATAAAGTGCGTCAAGAACCACCCAATAAACAAAACAAACAAACAAAGCACAAGCAGTCGAAATGTGTCGTTGGTGACCCCCAAACGACCACCAGAACAATACACTAAACTCTGAACCTGTGGAGACGTCGATGTCTTCTCACGAGACCTGCACGTCCTGGGTCTGGCCGACTACGTGGCTGATGTCAGTCAGCTCCGGGCCTTGTCAATAGATCCCGGTCTCGTCAATAGCTCCGGGCCTCGTCAGTAGCCTCGGGTTTCATCAGTAGTTTTGGTTTTCATTTGCTTCGTGTCTCGTCAGTAAATATTGATAAAATATCCGGGTCTCCTCGGGAGCTCTGGATCTCTTCAGTAACCCTGAATCTCGTCAGCATCTCTAGACGCAGTACGCATCTAGATGGTTGAGTACCCAGCTATTACTCAGGTGTCCCCACACCTGTCACAGACCCGGCGGCTGACAATTGCCAACCCCCGCCCCTTCCCTCCCCGCTCCCCCACCCCGCCAACGTGCGCTGTCGGGAGTCGCATCGCCGGCTATCTCCACCTCCACCAATGGCGGCATCAGGCAGGGGTGTGGTGGGGGAGACACTCTCCACCTCCACCAATGGCAGCATCAGGCAGGGGTGTGGTGAGTGAGACACTCTCCACCTCCACCAATGGCAGCATCAGGCAGGGGTGTGGTGAGGGAGACACTCTCCACCTCCACCAATGGCAGCATCAGGCAGGGGTGTGGTGAGGGAGACACTCTCCACCTCCACCAATGGCAGCATCAGGCAGGGGTGTGGTGAGTGAGACACTCTCCACCTCCATCAATGGCAGCATCAGGCAGGGCTGTGGTGAGGGAGACACTCTCCACCTCCACCAATGGCAGCATCAGGCAGGGGTGTGGTGGGGGAGACACTCTCCACCTCCACCAATGGCAGCATCAGGCAGGGGTGTGGTGAGGGAGACACTCTCCACCTCCACCAATGGCAGCATCAGGCAGGGGTGTGGTGAGTGAGACACTCTCCACCTCCACCAATGGCAGCATCAGGCAGGGGTGTGGTGAGGGAGACACTCTCCACCCTCCACGAATGGCTGCATCTGCCAGGGGTGTGGTGAGGGAGGCACTCTCCACCCTCCACCAATGGCAGCATCAGGCAGGGGTGTGGTGAGTGAGACACTCTCCACCTCCACCAATGGCAGCATCAGGCAGGGGTGTGGTGAGTGAGACACTCTCCACCTCCACCAATGGCAGCATCTGCCAGGGGTGTGGTGAGGGAGGCACTCTCCACCCTCCACCAATGGCAGCATCTGCCAGGGGTGTGGTGAGGGAGGCACTCTCCACCCTCCACAAATGGCTGCATCTGCCACGGGTGTGGTGAGGGAGGCATTCTCCACCCCCCCCCACCAATGGCAACATCTGTCAGTGGTGTGGTGAGGGAGGCACTCTCCACCCTCCACCAATGGCAACATCTGCCAGGGGTGTGGTGAGGGAGGCACTCTCCACCCTCCACCAATGGCAGCATCTGCCAGGGGTGTGGTGAGGGAGGCACTCTCCACCCTCCACCAATGGCTGCATCTGTCAGCCAACCAACTGGCAGGTGACGACCCATTACTGTAGTCAATGGCGTCACTACCGCGGGGGCACGGGGTCTCCAACTGTGCCTGGGGCTCGATGGCGTGACTACCGCGCGGGCATATATATATATATATATATATATATAGATATATATATATATATAGATATATATATATATAGATATATATATATACATATAAATATATATATATATATATATATATAAATATATATATATATATATATATATATATATATATATATATATATATATATATATATATATATATATATATATATATATATATATATATATATATATATATATATATATATATATATATATATATATATATGTGTGTGTGTGTGTGTGTGTGTGTGTGTATAAACGTGTTCGATATTGACAGAGAAACACGATTACGGAAATAGTGCCCTCAGTTTCGTTATATATGCATTGAAAGAACACCCGCTTGAGCCTGAATCGGCTGCAATCTTACCGAAATGGGGCTCAACTGTTCAATATGGTGAATGTATGTCAACATAAACGCAGCTATTCTGAACTGCCGAAGCAACACAGGTGCTACGCTATCCATTTCGCCTCACAGCCATCCCGCTCAGTTTATGCCGCACCTGCCCGATAAGTGCCACGGACGGCCGGTAACTGACACAGATCGGCTGCGGCCGCGGGAGGTCCCCTGGTGCCATGACGTAGCACGTGACCGGCGTCTGGCAGGCCGCCCTAAAGCCAAAGCCGGCTGGGCCGCCATTGACTAAGGTCGATCAGCGCTGGGCCGACAGCCGGCCCAGCACCGCCATAAAGCCTTCTCTTTGGACAACACTGTGCACAATTGATAAGCACTATAGTGGTAAAAAGCTGCCTTATCTTAAAATTATTTGTACAGGAACCTGCATCACCACCGTAACAAAACCGATGACTTTGTTGTGATTTCAATACTTTTTCCACCATGCATCGAAAAGGATAAATCCTATCGAATATCATTAATGTTGTTTCACATTCAGAATGTTGATGGTTGGCATTGGTACTTCACCGCAGTAACATCACTCTGCCAGTTGGTCCCACAATCGGGGAGAAGCTAAACTCATAAATACGCGAGAAAAAAGCAATTACCAGGTATTTTTGCGTTAGTTGTGGCGAATCAGCGGCAGACTAGCAATAAATAGTTGTTGTGAACGGCACATCAACATTGTTGAATGCTCGTAGACGTTTGTAGAAAATCAATCTCATGAAACTGCAATCAGATGGAGGGGTGAGAGGGGCCCACACTGGTGCCTATTCATCCCAGGGGTGTTGTATTGCTAGTGACGGTACATACTTCATATCTAGAACCCCCTGGATTTTTTTAGGGATCCCCACCCCTAAAAACATGTGAGGACAGTAACAGATCCAGTGGCACCCACAGCACGTGCCCCCATCGGATCAAATGCGCCCCTTGTGCTAGAGATTGTGTCGCTGCGAAAGGCCCGACTGCGACCTCACAGGTTCACAAGTGCGCCCCTCTGGTCAAATTGTGCCCCCGAAGACAGCCTGGCACCCCCTGAGGAATTATCCCGAGGGAGATTCCTGGAGCTGCGGTGGGCAAGTGTCGATCATCAGGGTCATTTTGATTCATTCTCTCCAGTCAATGTCACATTATGTTGGCACATTTTCTGGCGAAGGGAAGGAAAGTGCCTGCTCTGAGCCACCAGCAGTGTGCCAGTCACTTCGGTCATGGGTGGCGGCGTATACAAATTACTTTCCAATGCAAACTTGTTCTTGCTTGCATTGCAAGCGAACAGTTGTATCGGGAAAATGGCGCAGATTGCATATGCGGCCATAATTAAATAAAAATCATTAGCACTGCTGCATCATCATAGGTCATATGTTACACAACTAATTTGTTTAGTTTGGATGATGAATTAGACATGTTAACGTGACACAAGCTATCTTCTATTGTTCAATATGTGGGAAAATCAATGGAGACAGTTCTTGTCTTGACGTTGCAACTGTAGGTCCTGCTTTTACAAATGTGTGTCAATGACAGGCTTCAGCTATTAGCCAATAGCCTTGCTGATTGCTATTTTCAACAATTGCCTCTGAAATAGTGGCTGGATTATCTCTGATATGGTAGAACCTTCTAAGGATATATCTTCATGTTGTCAAATGCGTGGGACAAACACTGCTGGATGGAATGCTGAAACGAACTTCATGATCGTCAGGTTTAAAACAAAATGTACGCTGAAATATTGCATTCTTGACACTTCACAATAGGAACTACGGACGGTCAGTTGAATGCCCGGTGTACATCCCAAAGATCAGTCGAAAGCCCGCTGGTGTCGATCAGGCTTTCTCACCAGGTGTTCGGTTTTTGCCTGCGCCACCCCAAGCGGAGACCGTGACACCTCTAGCGGCAATCATGACAACGTGTCATGACAACACGCTCTCCGACCCTCGCTCAGAGCCGCCCGGAAGTCAATGAGATCGGCGACAAACGTCCTTTCCGCCTTAGCGGTTTTGTCTGATGATCGCCAGGGCTGGCTTTTAGTCAGTGATTGGTGGATCCAGCCGCACCTCCTCGCCCAGCCATGGTGCGCTCACCCACCTGTCCATCTGGCATCTTATCCCACATGCTGATCAGATGAACACCCTAGGCCTGCTTCCAAGGAGATGATGATGTGACCCCGGGGTGCCGCCGCAGACACTGCTGTCATAACCAAGCTGGAGAGTCTGGATCAGCGCCACAGCCAGCCAGTTCGGGACCGGCGCGGCGAACACATTGACCTTGACCCTGTCACCCGGACATCATGCACCCACGCCTGTGTGGCCCCGGCTCAGGGTCAAACCTGGGTCAATCAGTCGGTGTGTGCTGGTCAGCTGATGGCAGCGAACGTCGCGTGACATCAGCTGACCATAAGCCGCCAGCTGACAATGTAATACAGACAATGTAATACAGACAATGTGATACTTCCTCGCACCACCGGCGATCGCCACTCAGGGGTCGGGAGCGCCGGCCGCCTCGGTCCAGTCCACCTGGCAACTGCCACCAGCGGAGTCAGGCCGGGCCTTCCACGGCACCACGCCAGGTCAGGTCAAGCCGGGTCAGGTCACGGCCGCACGGCCGCAAAGGCACTCACCTGACCACCGGCCGGCTCTCACGCGCCCCTCCGGTCTGCTGTTTCACCAATCAATACCAAACAGAAATGATCAGTTGCAGCCGGCTCGTATAGATGGCAGCACGGGGCGGATGTTGGGCGACATCTGCCGTACGTTTTCTAACACTGGCCCGAGGAAGCATCGATTGAGTAGTTGGAGATGCACCCCATAGATGGAGGTCCGGGTAGTACACGTTAGATGCCGCTCGGGGCTCGAGGCGGTGCAGCCAATACCTTCCAGAGGTGCGGGGAAGACGGTTCTCCATTCGCGCCCACTTGGTCCTTGGGAACATCCCACGTTCGGAAACCACCCTGCATTTTTTATTGTCCCCTAGGAGCTCTTTGGATGCCTGCTGTCAAAACTCACATGATGCCTTCAAGCAGCATGGCCGGGCTTCCTGCCGGTCTTTGGGGGCCTTTCGTGAGCTTTATGAGCTGCTATTACGACCAAGAAACCTCCTGGCTTACGGCCTCTGGGCAACATGCTGGAGCCTCGTGACGTGTGCTGGAGCTTCCCGTGAGCTCCAGGAACCTCCTGTCGTCACCAACAGGTTTCCCGAGCTGGGAACGCACAACAGGATAAGGCTTCCTGCCAGGCTTCGAGACGTCTTCATGAGCACTAGGGCTCTCATTAATGCTCATGCGCCAACTGTTCTTGGACCTAGCGACGACATCGTGGAGGCCGCTTCCTAGTGTCGGGGTCTTTTCGTGACTTTGAGGAGCCTCCTGTCGAGACTAATGGACGGGCCCCGATATTTTGAGTGAGTGCGTGTACAGGAGAGTGCGCTGTACAGCATTACGAAAATTGAGCGTGGGGAGAAGTTGCACCTGGATCCCTCAAGTTACGCCAACTTCTCCGAGTGGCGCCCCTCCCTCAATAATTCGGTGGCGGGCCGCATACAGGACTTCGGGAACATTCGGCAGGGAAATTAAAGGGACCGAACCTGAGCCTTCCTGGTGAGTCACCATTACCCGATAGGAGGTGTCCTTTTCAGTCAGGTCAGGTCAGGTCAGGTGGTCAGGTGGGGATAAATCATTCCTTCAGTTCCTCACCCCTCCCTCTTGCTGGAACCTCTAATGGCACGGAAATAATCAGCGTTAATCGATTTGTACCTCGCAGAAACATGTCCGATCACTGCACGTTTCTTGCTTGCGTTTCTTGTACATTAGCGAGATGTTGGTGGTTCTTATATCTAGCATGGACATTGGGAAATGATCTCGACTATTGGAATACGGGCGCACAGCACGCACGCATGCAGGCCATGCGCACTACCACATCGGCCATGCGCACTACCACATCGGCAGTGTACACTACCACACCAGCAGTGTGCACTACCACATCGGCAGTGTACACTACCACATCGGCAGTGTACACTACCACATCGGCCTGTACACTACCACATCGGCAGTGTGCACTACCACATCGGCAGTGTACACTACCACGTCGGACGTTGTAAGTTGGCTATGTCCGAACAGTCCTCAGGTGATCAGCTACCCACCCGCTCATCAAATATTGTTGCCATACCATCCCACATTCAAAGTTGGTAGGAACCCCACACGAAAAAAGCACGAGCTACACTAGCATATGGTGCACCCCACTCCAGGGCCGAGCACAAAAACTGATCGTTGCTGCTGCTCGAACAATACTTCGTGGTGGTGGTCTATCCAAAATGGCCCGCAACGTTGGCCGGGTGGCCCTGGTGGCAGACTATCCGTCCACTCAATTGGGAACCTATCGTACGCAAAGTACGAAACTCAAGATGTTATTCGCCTATAAAAGCGAACCATTTCCAATGAACTTGATAGTTTGTAAATATTCTTGCAAGACTTCGTGTCCGCATAATACTACGGCAAAATCAATTGATTACTTAACGCGCATGTGTCACCATGGGCGCGATATAACCGGGCAAAAATAGAATCTGAACTTGACCAAGCACACGCGAAATCCAATGGAAATTCTGCAGAAGTGCGAAAAGAACGAGACTTCACCTGCTGCAACGTTGTGGACTCTGTCATAACTGTTATGGTTTATTATCTTCAATACAATCTTCAATCACTTTCCGATCGGTCTACCTATGCCTATATCCTGGCCATGTCTACGCAATTTGTTGGCGGACGTGATCTCACCTAGGTAGTTCTGATCCCCTGCACCATGGCGCCTTGTTGGCGGACGTGATCCCACCTAGGTAGCTCTGATCCCCTGCACCATGGCGCCTTGTCGGTGGACGTGATCCCACCTAGGTAGTTCCCCTGCACCAGAAACCGTCCTTTTATGCCTATGGTATCCTGCCATAGATGTAGGTGACTCTTACGTATGTGTAAACCGCTCGTATTATTGCGACGGAACAGGAGTGGCCACCATCCAAGTGGGGGTGCCGCAGATTTCACAAATAAACTTACACATATGCATGCCACTTCGTCGCCTGTCAAGTTGATCGTGAACAATTTCAGTATGACGTTCCTGGAATTTTACTTATTGATCTTTCACTTCCTTCTGGACGTATGTTTTAAATTTGGAGCAAAAATAGCATCATGATCAAGGAAATACCACTCTCGGGTCAAGCCCGCATTAGCCACCCTAATCCACCAATCAGAGATGGCGTAGCAACTGATTGCAGAGATCCAGCCGCTGACTTCAAAACCATAGCCGATTTCCCCAGATGATGTTGATTGTTAAACACAGAATCAGTACCAGAAACAAGCGACCAGTCAGTGTTGGTAACGCCTGGCACCAATGTGTCGCTTGGCTCTGACACCATCTGGAAATGAGCCAGACGAGGGGCGCTGCGTGCAGCCACCTGCAGATCACCGGCCCCATCAGCTGCGGAAACACTCCGACATATATTGCAGCGCCTTCGGTCGAAGTGTCGGCAAAGACGAGGCTGCAGCACCTGCAGCTTCCATCTCATCAGTCGGAGCTGACGCCAGCTGGCCGACACGCCCGACACTTGGTCGGGGAGTTTGTCTATTCGACTGCGCTACCCGGGCTGCTACGACAAATGTGCCATCCGCAGGAATTTTAGCCGACAGTCGCCAGCGGATATTCTCGTACGCGAGGAAATGGCGGATATTTCCGTACGTGAGGAAATGGCGGATATTCTCGTACGCGAGGAAATGGTGGATATTCTCGTACGCGAGGAAATGGCGGATATTCTCGTACGCGAGGAAATGGCGGATATTCTCGTACGCGAGGCACTGGCGGATATTCTCGCATGCGAGGCACTGGCGGATATTTTTGAAGCTCAGTCGTAACACCAGAACTGATAGATAGGTGGACATGAAACTAAGTGCACTGCTTAGCCAAACAAAATTATTCGGTTCAAATTTGAGTCTGGTGGTCTCGAGGTAACAGATGACGTCACGAATCCGGCCAAGTAGAAGGAGTTACATAATTCTGGAACACATACTTCGCTCTGGAAGATCCACGATCAGAAAAAGGAGGGAATTGTACAGTGGCAGTGAAAATGACAGTGACCGTGACAGCGACAGCGACAGCGACAGCGACAGCGACAGCGACAGCGACAGCGACAGCGACAGCGACAGCGACAGCGACAGCGACAGCGACAGCGACAGCGACAGCGACAGCGACAGCGACAGCGACAGCGACAGCGACAGCGACAGCGACAGCGACAGCGGACAGCGAACAGAGAACAGGGAACAGAGAACAGAGAACAGAGTAGCGACACGCGCCGGTGGACAACAGTTCAGCTGGTCCTTCCCATGCCAGCAGAGCAGCAGCACAACCCAATTAATGAGCCCTTTGGACACTGAAATCCGAAATTCTACAGCATCAACCGCTCCAAGCAAGCCGTGAGCGGCATACGCCAGCTCTGCTTCTCACTAAAGAAATTAGCACCCGAAGCGCTGCTATGCAAATGTATTCAAGGTTTCAACAGCACCACGGTCTGAGGTGGCTGCAGGGTGGGCCACTCAGATGAGCTTCTGCAGCACATACACGACGGTCGGATGTGGCTGTGGGGTGGGCCGCTCAGATGAGCTTCTGCAGCACATACACGACGGTCGGATGTGGCTGTGGGCGGGCCGCTCAGATGAGCTTCTGCAGCACATACACGACGGTCGGATGTGGCTGTGGGCGGGCCGCTCAGATGAGCTTCTGTAGCATAGGGGAGACCGGGTCTAGATGATACAATGTTGGCAAAATTCAAAATAACTCATCATTTTGGAATGGTAGCGAGGAGATAGCTACACCTGCGCCAAGCCTAAACTTTCTAGCATCATCCCCGATTTTGTTTTTGTCGTCGCGTCTCTGCGCATTCCACCAGAGAGGAATACATCGCGCAACTACCGGTTCAACTTACCTTGTCATTTATGGAAGGATGAAAGGTCCATGGAAATGTTTATTCCATAGTTGCACCTTTTCCTTCGTTCCGTGATTCCCGTCTGATGGGAAATGCCCGTAGAAATATTGAATAAGATGATCTTGAAGCCGTGTTAGCGAACAACTGAATACAAATAGGCAATATGTTTTCATTGCATTACCGGCCTACTGAACTTTGTTAAAGACTGATGTTGATACATGCTGATTAAGTTGATGCAGGCTGTATAACTTTACCCGGCAGGTTTTCTGGTGCAGGCTGGGACATGTCATGCAACATTCCGAGTACAGTGTAGTGGTTAACGATACAAGTTTTTCACCCTTGCAAAGCTGAGAGAAGATGGGAATGAGTACCAAAACATGAAAAGTTAGCAGGTGGGCGAGAAAATAGAAATTAAGGGCGAAGCACAGTCATTGAAATTGTACTTTCGCCCCAAATTGGCAGGCAGACAGCCGGACCGTCGGCAGGCAGACAGCCGACATGTTGCAGTTCACTATTTGCTGCTGAGATAGTAATATTATATTAAATACTTGAGCGGGGATTGCATATTTGGAGTAAAATGCACAAACACAAAGAAATATTCTTCAGTTTTGAGCGATCATCACGTGGCCCAGATCCATCGCTCGGTGACAAAGTGGAAGTCTCGTTGACAACTCACACGAACGTAGAAGGTATTCGCCGAAAGCGTTGATCGAGGTGGGAGTACAAAAAGCGAGGTAAAAGCATGCTGTTCGCGAAACAGGTCAGCTTCCTTGGCTTAGTACGACCGGGATTGGGTGGGTAGGACTTTCAGACTAAGCATTAGCGTTGTAAATAGTTTGTGAACGTACGCTTGGAATGCGAAGACAACAGACCGGAACGATATATTTTGCCAGTGCCACTGGGGTGTCAGTCGAGAACACGTGGGACGAGATTGACATTTGGAAAAACCTCCATTTGTTTAACACAGGGATCGAAATGTCCCGACAGAAAATGTGCGTTGCATATTTCGACGCGTGAAGGGGACCGAGGAATTGGACCGGGAAAGGGGACCGGGAAAGGGACCGAGAAATGGGACCGGGAAAGGGGACCGGCAAAGGGGACCGGGAAAGGGGACCGGGAAAGGGGACCGGGAAATGGGACCGGGAAAGGGGACCGGGAAAGGGGACCGGGAAAGGGGACCGGGAAAGGGGACCGGGAAAGGGGACCGGGAAAGGGGACCGGCAAAGGGGACCGGCAAAGGGGACCGGCAAAGGGGACCGGGAAAGGTGACCGGGAAAAGGGACCTGGAAAGGGAACCGGGGAATGTGGCCTGGGAATGGAACCGGGGACGGCACCGGGTAAGGGGACCGGGTAAGGGGACCGGGTAAGGGGACCGGGTAAGGAGACCGGGTAAGGGGACCGGGTAAGGGGACCGGGTAAGGAGACCGGGTAAGGGGACCGGGTCAGGGGACCGGGTAAGGGGACCGGGGGAGGCGACCGGGGAAGGGGACCGGGGAGGGGGACCGGGGAAGGAGACCGGGGAATGAGACCGGGGAAGGAGACCGGAGAAGGGGACAGGGTAAGGGGACCGGGAAAGGGGACCGGAAAAGAGGACCGGGAAAGGGGACCGGGAAATGGGACCGGGAAAGGGGACGGGGAAGGGGACCGAGGAATGTGACCTGGGAATGGAATCGGGGACGGGACCAGGTAATGGGACGTGGCAGGGGACTAGGGAGCGGACGAGGGAGAAGGACAAAGGACGGGTCAGGGAAGAACATCGAGGAAGTGGGTCGGGAAGACACTGAGGACGGGTACAGGGGATGGGGACCGGGTGAAGGGGTCGGGGAAGGGAATCGGAAAGGGTATAGGTGAAGTACACGGGGCAGCGACCGGAGAAGGGAAAAAAGCAAGATAGAAAATAGCAAAGACAGCAGAAGGAGCCTGGAAATGGCGACAAGCAACCGTACTGAGGAATGGGTCAGGGAAGGAGAGAGCACTGCGGGCCCACAGCAGACCCGGGGTGGGGATTGGGGAAGAGGACCATGGAAGCGTGAACTATGGATGGGGACGGGGCAGGGGAGTAGGAATGTAGACCGGGGATAGTATAGGGTTTGGCGGTGGAACGACGTGATGATGGTAGTGGTGACCTGGGAAGTGGATCTAGAAGAGGTACAGGAAAGGACACCGGAAAATGGAACTGGAAATTGGCGTGTGTATGTCTAAAAGTTTATGTTTATGTTGCTTCACTGAAACGACCATTATTCGTACATGCCACAGGGCCTTGAATCGATTCCTAAAGTTTGCGTCCATTGGGAGCATTGGAGCATTTGCGTCTCTTGGGAATCATATCAGAGCATTTGCGTTTATTGGGAAATTAACTTGTGCAGTGGGAGCAAATTGGGTTACCAAACTCCTCCGCTGAATCCAGCACTTGCAACAGTTTACGCTAGAAGTGCCCGACCCAGTTGACCCCTCCCGACCCAGTGCTCGTACAATCGTGGACCCGCTCCCCACACCGTGCCTTCAACAGTGGCGCGCCAGCTCGCATATTGGAAAGAGTGTAACCGGGCACCGTTAGTTATTTTTGGTGACGAGCGTTCAAACTCCATATACTGCTGGTGCCAGGCATATTCTGCTACGGGCACTGAAGCATCTTCATCCTCCACTTAGCATGGAGCAAAAATGCCATGACGTGAAGGGTAGCCTCGTACTTCTATAGTCAGTTCAGTACTTCTATAATCAACAAAGCAGCATAACTGAAATCAACAAAGCAAAAGCGTTTAACGTCCATAAGCATGCACCGATCAAATTGGGTGCATGTGCCCAACTTAATTTCGGAAAAATGTGAATTTCCCAAATTTTGCCAATCGAAGTGTTATCCTCTCAACTTCTCAAAATGTAAGCATTCAGCTGGACCACGTTAGCCAAGATGGTTAATGAGCTTTTCATGAACCATCACGTTAGCGAATCTCCATTCGATTGGTGAAGATGTTTGTACATGTTGCCGACTAGGGAAGAGATTCGAGATAGGAATTTTAATTATTTTTTGCTCTTTATTCCGTCTATTTATTTTTAAACGTCAAGTTGAAAGTTTGCTTAATGTTCCTTGATGTCGAAATGGTGGCTTTCAAACATTTAGCAACGCGAAATCGGCGTTTCCAGTAAATGCTAAACGCTGGTATATTAACCTTCCCGTGCATCAACTAGAATCGGTTTCCCCTACACACGACGGTCGGATGTGGCTGCAGAGCGGGCCGCTCAGATGAGTTTCTGCAGCACACACATGCGATTACTCGGACTAGGCCATCGTTCGTAATATATTAATATATCATAGATTTCCCTCTACCATGTCCGCATATGTCAGAATATTCGATGGTTTGACTGAGACCGATAAGCGGAGCATCCCACCATACCTACTGCTCATTAAAGGATGCGACAACACCTGACTTACGTGGAGTGGTAATATTGATGGACATTACGAACTGACCAGAACCTATTGCGAGCGACGGCAAAGCCCGAGTGAGTACTCCCGGTATGTGGTACACAAGTGCATATATATATATATACATATATATTATATGTACATATGAATATACACCTATACGTATGCGGTGTATGCTGTCAGGACGTATGCGGTGTATGCTGTCAGGACGTATGCGGTGTATGCTGTCAGGACGTATGCGGTGTATGCTGTCCGGACGTATGCGGTGTATGCTGTCAGGACGTATGCGGTGTATTCTGTCCGGACGTATGCGGTGTATGCTGTCCGGACGTATGCGGTGTATGCTGTCCGGACGTATGCGGTGTATGCTGTCCGGACGTATGCGGTGTATGCTGTCAGGACGTATGCGGTGTATGCTGTCAGGACGTATGCGGTGTATGCTGTCAGGACGTATGCGGTGCATGCTGTCCGGACGTATGCGGTGTATGCTGTCCGGACGTATGCGGTGTATGCTGTCCGGACGTATGCGGTGTATGCTGTCAGGACGTATGCGGTGTATGCTGTCAGGACGTATGCGGTGTATGCTGTCCGGACGTATGCGGTGTATGCTGTCCGGACGTATGCGGTGTATGCTGTCCGGACGTATGCGGTGTATGCTGTCCGGACGTATGCGGTGTATGCTGTCAGGACGTATGCGGTGTATGCTGTCAGGACGTATGCGGTGTATGCTGTCCGGACGTATGCGGTGTATGCTGTCCGGACGTATGCGGTGTATGCTGTCCGGACGTATGCGGTGTATGCTGTCAGGACGTATGCGGTGTATGCTGTCCGGACGTATGCGGTGTATGCTGTCCGGACGTATGCGGTGTATGCTGTCCGGACGTATGCGGTGTATGCTGTCCGGACGTATGCGGTGTATGCTGTCAGGACGTATGCGGTGTATGCTGTCCGGACGTATGCGGTGTATGCTGTCAGGACGTATGCGGTGTATGCTGTCAGGACGTATGCGGTGTATGCTGTCAGGACGTATGCGGTGCATGCTGTCCGGACGTATGCGGTGTATGCTGTCCGGACGTATGCGGTGTATGCTGTCCGGACGTATGCGGTGTATGCTGTCAGGACGTATGCGGTGTATGCTGTCAGGACGTATGCGGTGTATGCTGTCAGGACGTATGCGGTGTATGCTGTCCGGACGTATGCGGTGTATGCTGTCAGGACGTATGCGGTGTATGCTGTCAGGACGTATGCGGTGTATACTGTCCGGACGTATGCGGTGTATGCTGTCCGGACGTATGCGGTGTATGCTGTCCGGACGTATGCGGTGTATGCTGTCAGGACGTATGCGGTGTATGCTGTCCGGACGTATGCGGTGTATGCTGTCAGGACGTATGCGGTGTATGCTGTCAGGACGTATGCGGTGTATACTGTCCGGACGTATGCGGTGTATGCTGTCCGGACGTATGCGGTGTATGCTGTCGGACGTATGCGGTGTATGCTGTCCGGACGTATGCGGTGTATGCTGTCCGGACGTATGCGGTGTATGCTGTCCGGACGTATGCGGTGTATGCTGTCCGGACGTATGCGGTGTATACTGTCCGGACGTATGCGGTGTATGCTGTCCGGACGTATGCGGTGTATGCTGTCCGGACGTATGCGGTGTATGCTGTCAGGACGTATGCGGTGTATGCTGTCCGGACGTATGCGGTGTATGCTGTCAGGACGTATGCGGTGTATGCTGTCAGGACGTATGCGGTGTATACTGTCCGGACGTATGCGGTGTATGCTGTCCGGACGTATGCGGTGTATGCTGTCCGGACGTATGCGGTGTATGCTGTCAGGACGTATGCGGTGTATGCTGTCCGGACGTATGCGGTGTATGCTGTCCGGACGTATGCGGTGTATGCTGTCCGGACGTATGCGGTGTATGCTGTCCGGACGTATGCGGTGTATGCTGTCCGGACGTATGCGGTGTATGCTGTCCGGACGTATGCGGTGTATGCTGTCAGGACGTATGCGGTGCATGCTGTCCGGACGTATGCGGTGTATGCTGTCAGGACGTATGCGGTGTATGCTGTCCGGACGTATGCGGTGTATGCTGTCCGGACGTATGCGGTGTATGCTGTCCGGACGTATGCGGTGTATGCTGTCCGGACGTATGCGGTGTATGCTGTCCGGACGTATGCGGTGTATGCTGTCCGGATGTATGCGGTGTATGCTGTCCGGACGTATGCGGTGTATGCTGTCAGAACGTACCACTCGGACAGACCACCGCTCTCTTGAAACGCAATGGCATATATTTTTGTTTTAGTGCTTCGCGTTTTAATTTCTGCACTCAATCAGATCTTTAAATTTTGGATTTGCACAATTTCATCCTATTATTCTCCAGTTAGGAATTAAGCTGAATCTTTGTTCAAAGAAAGACATCGACGGCAGCATTCTCGCTCACGGCCAACTTCCAACAGCGTTTAGAGTCGCAATGCAGCATTTCAAATTCTAATTTATTTTCCCTGAGAACCATGACTGCTACACGGCAGTGCGACATTTCTTTCACGACAATATATCTCCGAAAGTACTCTCAATCGTTATTCAAAGAAAAAAACAGGACTACAGTAGCAGCCAGCGACTGCCATCCGTTCATTGTGTGTGTCTCAACACTCGAGGCCAGTAGCAGCCAGCGACTGCCATCCGCTCCTGGTGTGTGTCTCAACACTCGAGGCCAGTAGCAGCCAGCGACTGCCATCCGCTCCTGGGGTGTGTCTCAACACTCGAGGCCAGTAGCAGCCAGCGACTGCCATCCGCTCCTGGGGTGTGTCTCAACACTCGAGGCCAGTAGCAGCCAGCGACTGCCATCCGCTCCTGTGTGTGTCTCAACACTCGAGGCCAGTACGAGAAGCTATCATTTAGAAGCTACCAGCAGAAACCAGCCTGGCTAGTTCCGCAACCATCAGGCTTGTTTCTGCCAAGAATGTGGACAGCTTTTGTCGCACCATGGTTGCCTCTATTTTGCCTTCACTTTACCCCCCCTCTCTCTCTCTCTCTCTCTCTTTCCCTTTTGCTCCAATCTCTTCCTCTATCGCTCTCGCCTCTCTCTCTCTCTCTGTCTGTTCCCACTTTTGTATATATATATATATATATATATACATATGTATCTGTATATGTTCTCTCTTCTCCTCTCTCTCTCTCTCTCTCTCTCTCTCTCTCTCTCTCTCTCTCTCTATCTCTCTTTCCCTTTCGCTCCATTCTCTTCCTCTATCGCTCTTGCCTCTCTCTCTCTCACCCTCTCCCCGTATTTTTTGCTCCCTCTCCTCTCTTGGTACTCCTTTTTTTCTCCCTTGTAATGCACATATTTTATCATCTTTGGCAACTGTTGACATACGTTTTAGTGATTCGAGCCTCATCAAATGAAGGCTCTTTGTAATAGCAGACCAAAGTCATAGCAGATATGCCTGACGAATTGATACACCACGCTTTTCCTATTTCATGATGAAACTTTGATAGAGTTCGCACCCAAGTAGCAATAAAAGAAGGGCTCAGAAGTCAGAGTTGGTGTCTGTTGAAGGATATAGCTATGTTGGAAGGAAAGTGCAAGGGCGCCTTTTAGCAACCTGGTGGTCACACGATGGCATATGACGTGCATAAAATTGCAGAAGTAGCACGGTTATTGATGGCAATATATTGCTGTTGAGTGGCGCTTAGCGGGGCCCATGACCCTGCATTTTATCCATAGTTCGCTGTCCAATATTATTTTTGATTCATTTGTCACCGCTCTCCGAGAGTGGTCTACCATCTCTACAAAGGCCTCCCATCTATCTCTCGTGTCGGCTGGCGCAGTCATTTTAGCTGATAGCTCGCCGCAAAAAGAGATTGTTGCATCGCCAATATGTGCGAATGTCCACTGTCCAGGACAGCTAGGCGGGGTGTGTCTGACCAGGGGTAGGCATAACTCGCTACAGGACAGCTAGGTGGGGTGTGGAATAGGCATAACTCGCTGCAGGACAGCTAGGCGGGGTGCGTCTGACCAGAGGTAGGCATAACTCGTACAGGACAGCTAGGTGGGGTGTGGAATAGGCATAACTCGCTGCAGGACAGCTAGGCGGGGTGCGTCTGACCAGAGGTAGGCATAACTCGCTACAGGACAGCTAGGTGGGGTGTGGAATAGGCATAACTCGCTGCAGGACAGCTAGGTGGGGTGTGTCTGACCAGGAGTAGGTATAACTCGCTACAGGACAGCTAGGTGGGGTGTGGAGCCGGTATAACCCGTCACAGCTCTCCTTGCTCGAAATCACGCCCAATTCCCCGAGCTCGTCATGGATTGCAGAAACTCATGGCGGATCTGAGCTACAAACTTGGCTAGCAAAATGCCGACCCATAACCAGCAAATATTCACTACATTTACTGATGAAAGAAAATATTCAATGTAAGTACTGTCTTCAATAGCGATCCCGAAATATGACACACACTTGCCCTCGCACAGTTTAATTTTGTTGATGTAAATGCAAGCGCTAAGTTTGGGTTCCATCTGGACTATTCCAGCCATCCCAGTTGCAGATAAATGAATCCCTGTGCACGTCCCATGCATAAATGCATTTTAAATTGTGACATGTCGAATTTCCATGACATTGATGGATGTAATGCAAAATATATGCAACCGCATCTTTATCTCAGTAGCTTCAATTGGACTGGGCTACCAGAAATCCACACGTGTAGATGCATGCCGGCTAGGAGAGCCACCTGCATAATGCGGATAATACGGGTAATGACCGGCATATACTGCGGCCATCATCGACAGGTCATCAGGTCGCTCTCTCTCTCTCTCCCTCACTCTTTCTCCTCTCCTCTCTCTCTCTCTCTCTCTCTCTCTCTCTCGCTATCTCGCTCTATCTCTCTCTCAGACCATGCGGTCACTGGGAGAGCAAAGTGGAATCGCTCTGAGCCACTGTGCAATCGGAGTATTGGGCAGTCAGTCTATACAGCGAGGCGCCGAGATGGCCGAGAGACTTGGCCATCTGGGGCACTCGAGGTCACCAACGGGCCGCCGGGCCGCCCGTCCATCAGTCGGCCCGTGGAGAGGCGACACAGCGACACCCGAGGGGAGGCGGTCGGCACAGGCGCAATCTCAGCCAACTGGCAGGTGGTGCCTGATCTGACCTGAAACCTCAGCGGCCAGCGGCACCGCGCCGACCAGCTGGCAGGTGGAGTCCGATCTGACTCGCCGTCGGTGCCTTGGCTGTGGTCCGGCCCACTGGTGTCTCACGCCACGCACGTGCAGCAGGCCACCAGAGATAGTGCATGACATTTTGCTCCTGCACCATTGCTGCCATTGTATGTCGCGGTCTTGAAGTCGCAATGCGCACTCAGCCCCGTGAGAAGCAACATACGGCAAATATTTGATTAATACAACGAAGAATGGCTCTTAGATGCTCCTGGGTTTTAGACATTGCGTGTAAAGAAAGCATACGACCTTCAATATACCAGGAGGTGCTGAGTTGAGATCAAAAGTAACGTTAAGGATTATACTTTATTACTCAACGTTTCGGCCAGGGGCCATCGTCAGGAGTGAATGGCCCCTGGCCCGAAACGATGAGTAATAAAGTATAATCCTTAACGTTACGATCTCAACTCAGCACCTCCTGGTATAGATATACTGATCTTACACTGTCTAAATATTTGATGTTATTCTCTCTCTCTCTCTCTCTCTCTCTCTCTCTCTCTCTCTCTCTCTCTCTCTCTCTCTCTCTCTCTCTCTCTCTCTCTCTCTCTCTCTCTCTCTCTCTCTCTCTCTCTATATATATATATATATATATATATATATATATATATATATATATATATATATATATATATATATATATATATATATATATATATATATATATATATATATATATATATATATATATATATATATATATATATATATATATATATATATATATATATATATATATATATATATATATATATATATATATATATATATATATATATATATATATATATATATATATATATATATATATATATATATATATATATATATCTCTCTTTTTTTTTTTTTTTTTTTTTTCTCTTTCTTTTTTCTCTTTTCTCTCTCTCTTTCTCTTCTCTCTCTCTCTCTCTCTCTCTCTCTCTCTCTCTCTCTCTCTCTCTCTCTCTCTCTCTATATATATATATATATATATATATATATATATATATATATATATATATATATATATATATATATATATATATATATATATATATATATATATATATATATATATATATATATATATATATATATATATATATATATATATATATATATATATATATATATATATATATATATATATATATATATATATATATATATATATATATATATATATATATATATCTCTCTCTCTCTCTCTCTCTCTCTCTCTCTCTCTCTCTCTCTCTCTCTCTCTCTCTCTCTCTCTCTCTCTCTCTCTCTCTCTCTCTCTCTCTCTCTCTCTCTCTCTCTCTCTCTCTCTCTCTCTCTCTCTCTCTCTCTCTCTCTCTCTCTCTCTCTCTCTCTCTCTCTCTCTCTCTCTCTCTCTCTCTCTCTCTCTCTCTCTCTCTCTCTCTCTCTCTCTCTCTCTCTCTCTCTCTCTCTCTCTCTCTCTCTCTCTGTGTGTGTGTGTGTGCTCGATGCTAATGTATGCTTCTCGGACCATCCCTGTGTTGACCGTCGTCGTATCGAACGAGAAATGCACTATCTTGGCGACGCAACGATAAGGGGAAGACAAAATATCATCGGTGAGTGAGAGTTATAGAGAAAAGGTATATGACAAGACAAGTGTTCAGCAGTAGTCGGTCAGTGTTTTTCGTGGGCCATGGCATTGTGAACAATGAAGGAGAATGTGTGTAACTGTAAGATGGGTGTTACATGATGGGCACGAAGGCCGATGTGAAGCGTCCTAAAGAAATCGAGATGTGAGTAAAGTATGTCCTTTGACGATATCGAACCGCGAGAAGATTTGTATTCATATCGGCTCGTTTGAAATGGTGACATTCAGGGATCGATGACAGGTTTCATAATTCTTAATTGTGCATGGCTTGTGTTAGTAATCAAGTTGTTTTTTTAAACGAATAATCTGTGGGATCGACGATTTACTGCCTCCAAAATGTAAAATATCTGCGATATTTAGTTGTCGTAATGATGTTTTTGCTAATTGGTCGGCTCCTTCGTTTACTGGAATGCCGCAATGAATGGACAGGAAA
>JAOTOM010001040.1:0-56090 GCA_034440615.1 Ashinkailepas kermadecensis
GGGTAAGTATGCGGGGAATTACACCTCAGCATGACACTGTTTTGTCACGATTTTACTTCTGATTTTATCAATAAACTTGTTATGGGCGCTATATGACCATTGCAGTCGATGCGCCCTTTAAACCCAAATAACAACAACAACAACATCCTATTTTTCTTAGGACCCCATGCGGTCTCAAGGCCCCGGTGTGCTTTGTGGGCCCCGTTGCGTTTTGTTTTTGCTACCGGTGTGTGTTTATTTAGAGCTGCAACGCAAGTTTTAAGGCTCTGCCGCTTTTTGCCAGACTCGGTACGCTTTGGAGGGCCCGGTGCATTTTCGTCCTCCAGTTGTGCTCTTAGGGTCCTGTTGTGTTCATTTGGGGTTCCTCGCTCACATTTATGGAACCTCAGCACGATATTGGGTGCTCCGGTATAACTTATCGGGGTCCCGTCACGACTTTTCTGGCCCTGGCGCGTGGTTCCGGGGGTATCCGACGCCAGTTTTCTGGGCTCGACGAATTTTTTTGGTGACTTCTTCTGAATTATGTAAAGTCCGAGCCACGGCCCGATTTTTCTGGCCTCCGGCGACATTTTTTGTGTCCCGTCGCGATTTTTCGACCTCCGGTAAGTTTTTCCATGCCATATGCGATTTGTTAAGGCATCCGATGGGCTAAGGATGGATATTCCTGGCTCAGACATTTATTTTTCGGAACCTCTATATTTTTTAGCTCTCCAGCTTGATCCTTGTCGGGTTTTTATGCGATTTTTGGGTCACGCTGTGCGTATTTGTGGCCATCAACGCCAATTTTTCGGAGCCCCGAGGGGAATTGTTCATGCCCTGACCAGAATTTATAAGAATACCGACAGGAATTTTGGGTTCCAAGCGCGATAATTGGGGGCTTGTGCTAGTTCGCGGGGCACGTTGTACTTATCTGGGCCTCGGTGCGATTTTGGCATTCCCGGCACAAATATTTGGGGCCGGTGCAAGTTTTTTTTGGTGCCGGTAGTATTTGTTTAAAACCTCTAATTCTGGGGCCCCGACGTGAATCTATGGGGCCCCATAATCTTTTTTTTGGGGGGGACTCCGACGCGATTCTTGGGTTTTTGGAAGCACACCTCTTCAGAATGGAGGCGGGATTTGCCTCTTTGGTATGCCACTGCGGCTGCTCAACGAGTTTTTTTCCAGCCGATGGCAACCTTCAGAGTAAAAAGGTCCTTAGGAGAACTTTCTTTCAGGACCTGTTCTGAATTTTCCGGTGTTCGGGTCGACTCAAAGCAGTCAATTTGTGATTGTTTTGGGTCGACTTCTATATTTTGTAAGCCTCCTGCGCGATATTGTTCGGCCTCGGTACGATTCTTCGGGCTCACAGTGCATTTTTTCGGTGCTCCAACGTGCTTCTTTTCCGGGGCCCGACGCGTTTTCGGGGTCTTTGATGCAATGTTTGGGGCCGCAGAGTAACATTCCGGGTAGGAATTGATTTTTGGGAAGCCAGCTGCGACTTGTGAGGCTCCGGCGCGACTTCTTGGGCCCCTAGCGATTTCCAGGGGCAGCGGCGGGACGTTTTTGAGTCTAAGTACGATTTTTGGACCCTGTCTTCATTTGTTGGGATCCCTATTGCGAGTTTTAGTGGCCTCGTCACGTATTTGGGGGTCCAACACGTTTTGGTTTCTTTTGGAACAATTTCTGGGACCCAGGAGTGATTTTCAATATCCAGACTGTTTTTCGTTGCCCTGGCTTTATTTATTGGGTATTCCAGATGAGACTTTTGGGGCTCCGGTGCGACCTGTTGAGCCCCTAGCGTGATTTGCATGGGCCCGGCCGCGACTTTTCGGTACCTTCAAGCTCAGCGTGATTTTCAGTGGCACCGGCCCGGCCTTTTGGAGTCCCCATTGTGATTTTCAAGAACCCGGCATGACTTTTTTTCGGCCCCCAGCTTGATTTTCTTGGCTCAGGCGCGAACTTTTGAACCCCCAGCGAGATTTTCAGGGGCTCAGCCCGTCTTTCTGCGGCACCCATCGTGATTTTTAAGGACCACGGCACGACTTTTTGTGTGCTCCCAGCGTGATTTTTATGTGCGCGGTCCAACTTTTTGGGGCCCAGCGCGATTATCAGGGGCCCCGACCCGACCTTTTGGGACACAGCGTGATTTTGGGGGCCTGGCCAGTCTTTCCGGTGCCCAGTGTCGTTTTGAAAGCCCCGGCGTGACTTCCGGTCTTTTTGGCCTCCAGCGTGATTTCTAGGTGCCCGGCCCGAACTCTCATGGACTTAGCGTGATATTCTGGAGCTCTGGCGCTATTTATCGGGGTCCCGGCGCGACCTTTTGGAGGCACAGCGGTATTTTCAGGGACCCGGTACAGCATTTTGGAGCCCTCAGCGTCATTTTTAGGGTTCCGGAACGATGTTTGAGGCCCAAATGTGAATTTCAAGGGCCTTGGTGGGATTTTGGGAGCTCCATCGTCATTTTCATGGACCCCAGCGCGACTTTTCGGATCCCAAAGTCATTTATATGTTCCCCGGTGTGATTGTTGGGACACCAGCAGGATTTTTAGGAAGCCTGGCGTTATTTTTCCGAACCCGGTGCGATATTGGGGGCCCACAACCTCTCATGGAGAGGGGAACTGCTCCAATGCCCCCCCCCCCTCGGTACGCTATTGCGCATGTCCCAATGATTGTACAGTTTAACAATGACGTATGTGGAGTAGATTGCACAAAATCGACTTTCCAATGCCCATTTAACTACTTGCACCACAAGTAGTGTTCAGAAGTATACACCCTGCAATTGGCATAAATTCATTCCATTAACTTCGGGGTTCTTAAATCTCAGCCTGAACGTACATATCACTGGATGATGAAAAGCCTTGATAGTAGTATCCGTTGTATTCGGTGTTTTAATGCTCTTCATTCAAATGTCTTCATTGAATAGATTATGGGATCAGAGTCTATACTAAACAGATATTACTACATATACCATGAGCCCACCATCTTACCGAGCCATTTTCGTTGAACGACATAATTTGAATTCAATGTTTAGCGTGATGTCAATGCCACTACGCAGCTACCCAGCTGAAGATCCACTCAGGTCAGTTGCCATGCTCGTCATGTGCCTTCTCAGGTCACATGACAAGCATCACTCGTTACTCGTCACATCTCTTCATATCACTCCTCATGTGACCTTGTCAGGTCGCATCACGAGCGCCTGATCCTCTTTGGGGATTTTAAGATTCTGAGAGACGTTCTCGCACTTGAAGTTGATATAATAAGTTGTGGACTTCATTATTGTATCTATTCTACCATAATGAATGATGGAAATAAGTATTTTGCTATATTTGATGGCAACACCGATAATACCCAGGCAACTCAATCAAAAGGTTGGATATAAGTGTGCTGTGCCAAACTGTGAAAATCCATTGAAATGTGATTTTTTAACGTTCTATTCCATACTACAATCACGCAATGGATGTATCGTGGTAGTAATTGGTATGCTTCAATAATCAAAATACATGTAAATGTTGAAGTGTATGGCAGCTAGAGCCCAAGACGTATATAATACATAGTTCATAGCAAGGAAATTGCACTTGCAAATTGTATGCCTTACCTTCATAGTGTTAGGTTACTGCCCTCAGCGTTTACAATTTTCTACTCTAGGCAATATTAATTAAATCGTTGCTAAATAAGTTAACAGTTAAAGAACCACAGTGAGACTCTAGTATGAATGTACTTTGGTACTGGCTGGCACATTATCTGCTTTATAGTCTTTTCATAACATAATATAAGGTGTGAATATCCATATACCTGTTGTATTACATCAACTTCTGAATTAGTTGCGTTGTTGTAGGGTCACGTCCAAGTGTGCATGACTTAAGAAATGAAGTGATACGATGTGATATGTACAGCTTTTACTTAGTTATGGATTACAGGTAGTTTTTCACATATTCAAATGCTGCATTTTAGAAAACTTAGATGTCTCAAAGGTGGGAGGGCCAGCTACCATTGTTGCCCCCTCCCCCCCCCCACACACTCTTTGAAAAGTGGGTGAGCCATGGCCCCTCCTGTCCCCCGCCCCCTGTTCCTATGCCTATGACGAAATTGGTACCAAACTGTTGAAAAAGACATGCATAGGTCATAATGCTTTAACCAATGGAAAAGCAAATGCAATTACAAGGAAAAACTTCAAAGATGGACGCTAAAACGACCGTTTCAGCTAGAACCATAAATGTAAACGAGAACAAGCGTGAAAATGAGTAGCTAATTGCTATTGTGAGGCGGCCCCTGCCAATATTAATTGGCAGCCGGTGACGTCACCCAGGCGCTGATTTGGGTTCAATCTGTTATCACGGCTATTGAAACATATGAACGCGTAACATATGAACTAAAACGTATGAGCGAACGCGATAAAACATATCACGGCGGTTAAACATATGAACGCGTTAGTTATTGCGCAAAATGGTGTTGTTTAGACCCAAGTCATATCCACTGATTATATTTAACCTAAGCGCGAACCGGTTGACAGTTCGAATAGCGCGGCCGGAGCGCGTCAGTTGTATAATTCGGAGGTGCTGGGTCGGAGACTCGGAGCCGGCCAGTTCCTTGTGCGTGTTTACGGGAATCCTTCTAATTAGCAAAACTTGATTATGACCTTGCTTACATGGGACAGACTTTTGCATAAATGGAAATGCAGTACGCGGATATTCTGAAAGTTCGAACACCTGAACTTGTGCTATGTGCTATGTGCTATGTGTTATGTGCTATGTGTTATGTGCTATGTGTTATGTGCTATGTGTTATGTGCTATGTGTTATGTGCTATGTGTTATGTGCTATGTGCTATGTGTTATGTGCTATGTGTTATGTGCTATGTGTTATGTGCTATGGGTTATATGCCATGTGCTATGTGCTATGTGTTATATGCTATGTGTTATGTGTTATGTGCTATGTGTGATGGGCTATTTGTTATGTGCTATGTGCTATGCGTTATATGCTATGTGTTATGTTCCATGTGCTATGAACTGGTGCTCTTCTTCAAACCTGTGACATCAGAATCTCAGTTTGCACCTTTCAGTGAACCTTTAGCACTTGATCACAGACCAGTGCATAGTCAAATAGCACCATTAAACTCCAAATATATATGAGTGGATAATTATCTCGAGAAGATAATGTTCTCGTTGGAGAAAAGAATCAGGAACGGCCTATTTTTTCCGACCGTGTGTGAGACAGTGCCCTGCAGCAGGCGACAACGCCTTCAGTCGAGGACTTCCCATTGGTGTTGACCAGATGCACTCGGTTGCGCTGCCACGACACTGTTGCGCCATTGGTGGCCTAGTTAGCGCGCGGAATGTATTATCCAGGCCGACGCACCAATGTCCGGTTGGCACATCACAATGGTGCTGCTTCCTGTGACCGCTGGTGGACTGGTGGAGCCGACGCCCTGGTAGTTGCGGGATTTCCACGGCAATGGCACCTGAATGGTCACTAAGCTGGTCAGGGGCTCCTGGTTTATACTGCTATTGCTACCGGTTACTAGCCAATTGCCTGCTATTTGTCGATCAGTCGTCGATTGGCATGATTACTGGGAATTGGTACCGTACTTGGTAGCTTAGTGGCATCTCACCGCAATATTTATGCTGGGCCATCTGGCCGCAGAAAATTCAGCTCGGGTACAAACCCCTATTGCAGACTAAGTTTGTAATCTTCATTCATTATATTGTGTTGTGTTGTGCAAAAGTATTCGCCAATTTAAGCTATATTCATATCGATTTGGCTTATATTTCCAATTTTTGTGCGGCTAAATATATTTTCCACGAGTTTGTTCCGGGCATATCCGGATTTCAAGAGAAAGGCTAATATTGTCCATCTCGTGACTGAACTCTAGCCGGCACAGACGGATGATGAGGGAGGGGCTGCGATGTACCTTGAGTTTGTTTCGGACCTAGCCGGAAAACAACCACGACAACTGCTCTGCAGCTGGCATGTTGCAGTAGTTGTTCATGAAACATCGCGGCGACGGCTCGATATCTGCACGACTTCATCACCATACCCGTCGTGATGTGACAGGAATGCAATAACAGGTGATATTTAGCATACTTTCTGTTGTGATCGAGCACGACTAGCAATTGTTGAGGCATTATGAAAGGTAGCACCATCGCGAACAATTGCCGAGTGCTGCCGACAGTTTATTATTCCGACGATTATCGCTCAGGTCATAACCTTACATCCACCCCAGCTAGTGTGCAAAATATTAGATAAACTATGACCACAACGACGTCAGGATGACACAGCACTGTGATCCGGCACTCTATCATATCTTTCAAACAGTCAGACCAAATGGTGTTCCAAGGACCAATTTGACTACTTGAGCAATGCCAATAATCTTAGTACGACACCCCTGCAAATTGGGAAGTAATAGACGTATGAATGAAAGAAGCAAATAATTTCGATGATATGTTTGGTACGGTATGCGCTCAGTCCATGACACAAGCCTTTGACACTTATCATATTTCACACCTTTTACCACCATATCCGATGCGATTTACATTAATGGGATTGGAGATCCCACTAGAATCCTCCGAACCTGAAGTGGACCATCTTCATTGGGGACAATGGCTGCGAGAAGAGAGAGAACGGCGACTCAAGAAACATTCTTGAAGGGGCTTTCAGTGCTACGCACAAGTATGAGAAAACTGAAATGGACCGAACCCGCCCTACCTGCCATCAGGGGCGGATACAGGGGGAGGGGTGGCACTGGAGGTGTGTCCCTCATGGAAGGTAGCGCCCCTCCGGGATGGCTCGTGTGCACTCCCCCCCCCCCCCATTCAACGGACTTCCTGCCAAAGGCGCCCTTCCATATTTTTGAATAAATGACAACCTTGCAGACAAGTGCTAACATGACAATTCCTGGATCTGCCCCTGTCTGTCAATACTCGAACCTACTCCACCTGTTCCATGCTCCATGTTCCAATCGGCACACACATTTAAGCATTGATCTACTCCATCGTACAATCACAACATGCAGCAGTTGGGATGAAAACGTTCACCAGCAAAGCATAGAGGGACTTACGGTGAGTGTCAAGAATACAACGGAAGTTGCAGAAACCGAAAAACGGTCACCGCTCCCCCGAGAGGTGCTCAAAGCGGAGACCGTGACGGAGACCGTGACGCGCCAACTGACCGCCCAGTGAGCGATGACGCGTGTTGCCGCTTCCGCGCGATCCGGGGTAACTTGGATAACTTCACCTTGCTCGAACTATCCTGCCGAGCAGAGGTCTGTCCTTCTTCAATTTACGACGATTGCATGTTTCACACGTAAGGACATACTCCTTGATATCCTTCAACATGGTTGACCAATAATACAACTTTTGAATTTTGTCAATCGTCTTTTCTATTCCTAAATGTCCTCCAAAGAAACCATCGTGCATTCCTTCTAGGACCATCTGGCGATTTGCGGAAGGCAGCACAATTTGCAATCTAGTTCGGGGCCGAGTTTTGGTGCCAGGTCCAACGCGATGTAATATCCCTTCTATAATACAGTACTGATCCGATGATGTTGAATTGTGATGCTCCAAATTGTCGATGAGAAGTCCAATTTCATTGTCTGCTTGTTGAGCACGTTGTAGGTCGTTTTTGTCAAAATGTTGATAATTTAAGGGTCCTGCATATTTTTGTCCATCGTACATCTCAACATCTTCTACATCTTGGACAGCATTATCAACTATGTTGATATCTATCTTTTCGCCCTGCCAATCCAAATGTTCATTATCGTCTAAATCTCCTGTCACATCAGTACCGTGAAGCCGTGATAACATGTCTGCTGAAACATTTTTGGGTCCTGTAATGTATTCAATTTTGCACGCATACTCTCCAAGTATGATAGCCCATCGTTGGATACGTGGATTTTTCATTTCGCTTGTGAACAAGTGTTTCAGTGGTTTGTGATCCGTATACACTGTCAACCTAGTGCCGAGCACAATTGGTCTGAGTTTCTGCAAACTGTAAATAATGGCAAATGCTTCTCGTTCAATCGTACGCCATTTTTGTTCAGCATCTGTAAACTGATGTGAAACGTATTGTATAACTCTATCTTGCCCATCTTGATCTTGCACTAATACAGCTCCCATAGCATACTGCGATGCATCTGTATACAATTTGAATGGCAATTTGATATCTGGAAATGCCAAGATCGGGGCTTGTACCAACAATTCTTTCAAGGCATCAAATGCTTTTTGAGCTTCTGGAGTCCAATGGAATTTTACATGCTTCTTTGTTAGGGCTGTGAGTGGTTTAGCAATTTTGCTAAAGTCTGGGATGTATTTACGATAATACGATGCCATACCCAGGAAACTACGTACTTCTCGGACGGTTTTCGGAATATTCATCTCTTTCGCTACTTTTACCTTGTCGGGATTTACTGCCAAGCCTTTGTCTGATATGACGTGTCCTAAAAAGTGCATTTCCTGTCTTAGGAACTCGCATTTTGTGATTTTCAGTTTGAGGTTGGCCCTTCGTAATCGATCAAAAACAGTTTCCAAATGTTTGACATGTTCCTCAAAAGTATTACTGAACACTACAATGTCATCTATAAATTCCAGAGCGAATGATCGAACATCTCCTAATACCGCATTCATTAAATTTTGAAACACACTTGGGGAGCCTGCAAGTCCAAACGGCATTCGATTGTATTCAAATAAGCCTGCATCTGTACCAAAAGCTGTCTTTTCTTTGTCTTCCTCTTTTATGGGTACTTGCCAGAAACCTGCTTTTAAATCGAGGCAACTTCTGAATTTTGAGGAGCCAAGTGAGTAGAGGATATCCTCTGTGGCTGGTATGTTTGGTGCTGGTATGATTGTAACGGCGTTGACTTGCCGAAAATCAATAACCACTCTGGTGGTACCATCTTTCTTGGGAACTATCAGTACGGGGGAGAGCCAAGGTGAATTACTACGTCTGATGATATCAGCGTCTAGCATTTCTTGAATTTGTTCGCCGAGAACCTGTCGGTGCACTAACGGTAATCCATACGGTTTTTGCCTGACGGGTTGATGATTCTGAGTGTTGATTCTCATTTCAGTTACGTTAGTCATTGTTAATTCGATGTCTTTATGAACAAAAACATCCAGGTTTCTTGCAAGTGCTTCTTTAATCTGTGTTCGTTTTTCCATCGGGATATGGTCTAAACTGAATGCATCAAGTTTGTCCTCGTCTTTTGACGCTGTTTCTTCGTTGAGTTCGGTATTTTCGTACGTTGTGGCAATATTTGAATCGTTGTCATCAAAATGTGTTGCTATACCCAGCACTTGACCAGCTTTGAAATGCATGAAACGGCCTGTTTCATTGACCACAATCCATGGTATTTGTCTCTGTTTGGATAGTTTGACCAGCGCATTCGGAAGGAGTACGCCTGGTTCATTTTTAAAGCACGGTGATGTCGGTAATTGTGAGATTACAAAATTTTCTCCTGGCCTCTTTTTCTTTGCAATGAAACATTTCACCTGCACTTCCGAATGTGGGAAAACTCTGACGTTCTCCACTAATCTCACAAGACTAATTTCTTCCTTTTGGTTCTCTTCCTTCTGTTTCAGAGGAAAGACCATCTTGCCAATTGTCAACGTTTGTGTTTCAAAGTCAAGCTGAGCTTTTCGCTCGGTCAAGAAATCTATGCCGAGTATCATATCATGGCCTAGTTTTGGTATCACAAAGAAGATGTGATACATCCGAATTTTCCCTAACGTGATTCGAATTTTCACGGTTTTTGTGACTTTCAGTGGGTGACCGGAGGCAGAAATAAGTGAGATTTTCGTTGCAATATCGAACGGTTTGATTAGGTTTGCATCACATATTTCCAAAAATTCCTAATTTACTAGCGAGAATTGCGCGCCCGTGTCCAGTAATGTCCGAAATGGCTGGGTACCTATGCAAATATCAACAAGGGGACACTTCTCACTTATCTGATGTATAGTTGCTTGCTGTTCCGTCGGTGCTGTACAGTTGTTTGTCTTCTCTGTTGGGTTGGTGTGAGGCCTCACTAGTTTTCCGGCTGCTGACGAGTTGCTTGTGCGTTGCCGAACTTCTTCCGGCACATTCGATGGACGTGTCCGATGTTGCCGCAGTAGTAACAGATCGGTCTGTTATCTTGCGTCCATCGGTACTGTAAGCGTTCCTGTGGGCCGGTGTTCATTCTTATGGGCGGCTTGTAGGCATGATTCAACGGCGGGGTTCGGTATTGCGTACGGTACTTTTGCTCATATTGAAATTCTTGCTGGGGAACAACTCGAGTGGGCGGTGGCGGTGGTTTTGGCGGGGGTTGCTGTGCATGCATATTGATCGTGAGCACTTTCAAGACTTCAGTAAGTTCTTTCAATTCTGACGGCTGTTCCTGTTTGGCTTTTACAGCGCTTATATCCATCGGCTCACCTTGTTCAATATTCTTCTCTTTAAAGTCTATCCGCCGGATGACACGGTACTCACGCTGGGCGATTTCAAGGGCGCTTGCCATGTTAGCTGGTTCTCTGCGGATTAGTGAGTTCCGGATCCGACCGTCAATCACACCATCCACGAATGAACGAATCAGTATTTCTTGTATCTGTGTCGGGAGGGCGTCAACGTCTTGTCCGTATGCCTCAATTGCCAAGTCATTTAGTCGGTCGCGGAAGTGTTCCAGGGTCTCATTTGTCCGTTGGGAAATACGTCGTAATTTGTCATGTACCCCGTAGGGGTCTCGCAATCTGTCGTATTCAGTCACCATCGCTTCCCGCAGTTGAGGCCATGTTTTGCAGGTTTTTATATAGTGCCAATAACGGCGTCTAGCACCACCTAAGAGTAGCTGAGAGGCAGCCCAAAGAGTCAGCTCATGATCGCCATGGCTGATTTGGAAAATTTCCTCCATTGTTTCCAACCATTGATTCAAACCAGTCACAGATTGTCCATCAAACTTTTTACTTTGGTCCAACATGGTATTGACTCTCAGTCTATCTGTAAATTTTTCCAGAACATGACCTCCCAAAGAGGCTCCAATGTTTGCCCCTAGAGCCGAGAGTCCCTCATAAGTAACTGGTTCTTGAGGAGTCGCCTCAGTCATTGTTTACAATTTTGGGAAAGTTGCTATACACACACACACAACAAAAAAAAAATGTACCTGGTGTGAGGTTTTATCTCGTTGTCTTGGTCCTGCTCGTGGACGTTGCTGTTGGTCGTCGTGTCGCAGTGCTGACTGGTGGTGGTGGTTCTGCTGTCCGGAGTGGGACTGCAGGCGGGAGCTCGGCTGAAGTTTGCTCGTTGCTGCCTGTAGGTCTGGTCCAATTGGCGGTGCCGGGAGTTAAAGCACACTGACCAAAGGATTGCGGCTCCTGTACACGGGCTTCCTCGTGTAGGATCTCACAGAAGGTACGGCCCACCGCGAGGTTGAATGCCCCGCAGCAGCGGCTTAAACAGGTGGTGCAGCTGCACCGGTGAAATCTTCTGGTTGATGTTGTCACCAGGTCGCATCCACACCAGTGGCAATAGCCGCACAGCCGACAACAGTTTGCCCTTGGTGTTGCGTGACAAGGACACGAATGCTTTACGCTCTTCAAACGCTCCACCCAATAGTTAATATGATATTGGCAGAGGCTGGCGCTAATATTTTCAAAACGTTCACGGAATTGCAGTACCGGTGTTAATATGTTCCAACATAGACAGGCACCGTGGGTATAATAGTCCAAGTCCGCTGCACTCACCCACTTGCCTTGTTCTTCTACCGGCTGTATGGGGATCTGCAAGATGGTGAGGGCAGCAACGTCTTGAGTCGCTTGTCGTCGTCGTTGTTGTTGTTGGTCTATGATGGCTTGTTGATCCGGGTCACGGCAACAATGTAACCGCCCACTTAATTCACCTGTGGACAGCCCCACGTCTCCTCTCGTCGGCGACTTCCTGCCTGTGAATATAGGTGCTGTGCCGATGTCGTCCAGTGCCCAGTCGTTTTCTATGGCTCGTACCGACGACGTGCCTGAGGCCAGGTCAATGATTCGCCTCCACTCAATAGATGGGCCAGACGGTAGAATGTGTTTATAGTCCATTCAAATGAGTCAAACAAACAATACACCTTGCGCCTCTCTGATAGTCTAGTGATGCAGATGCAACTCACACAGGTCTTGTGGTGGTTGCGCTATACTTGATAGCGTGTCAGCCGACTCAGAGGAACGCGGTAAAGACTTTCGTCACTTCAACACAGCACAACACAACACAACAACACGTTCAGAGTCTATCGTCACGAGAGCGAGTGCAAGACGACTCGCTCCCGGAGGTGTTCGCAGCTTGCCCTCCTAAGCTTACCTAACCTCTGTTCGACGGGGGCCCTCTATATATACGGCTTGCGCCGGTTGCAGGAACGCTGCGTAGCTGAGATAATTGAGTTCTGCTGCTCGTGCAGCTTCTGATAATGGCCTATTGGTGCCATCTAGAATTTCGGGCGAGCGTGCGGGAGACAATACATCATTGGCCATAATTGGCAATGACGGCCAAGAGGCCAGAGCTTGCAGAACAGAAGCGTTTTTGGTTTGCAGGCGATGCGACGAAGTATCTAAACAGTTCCATAAATCTCGGAGGTGCGAGTGGTTGCGTGAGATGAGACAATACATCATTGGTAATAATTGGCAATGATGGCCAAGAAGCCAGAGCTTGCACAACAGAAGCGTTTTTGGTTTGCAGGCGATGCGACGAAGTATCTAAACAGTTCCATAAATAACGGAGGTGCGAGTGGTTGCGTGCGCGAGATTTAGAGATTTATGTGACTGGGCAATAATTGGCAATAACGGCCAATAGGCTGCAAAAGGCTGCAAAACAGAAGCGTTGGGCTGGGGAGTCGCAGTCGGCATTTTTGCCGGAGTACAGAGTCGCGCGGCATGACACGACATGGCCTGGCGAACCGTTACAACCCCGCCCCCAAAAAAAAAACTAATCGGATTTAGCCCACCATATTTTCGGATCTCAGAAATTCTGATTTTTATTCGACGATGTGTATGTTTATGTTTATTCAGCATCATCACCAACGGGGAAAATCGTCCAATAACTGGTGAAGTCACATAATTAAAAGAGCAGTGCTCAGCACATGTCAACATAACAACTCTGAGCAAAATCATGCGACTGCAGTGCCATATAGTGGGCTTGGATCTATCGTCACCGTCACCGTCACCGTTACCCTCCTGCTCACTCCACACACCAACAAACACACACCGGCTTAAATAAAAATACTTCAGCGATCAGATGCAGGCATTGGTGGAGCACCGGCATTGGTGGAGCATCAGAGCACAGAAGACCTGAACAGTGATGGGTGGGTGGGTGAATGGGTGTGAATGGTGAATGGGTGAAAAGGACCCAGTGGGTGGATGGGTGGGTGAAAGTATTTCCTTGGTGCCTGACATTAGGGAGGGGAATTTTTCCCTTTAGTACGCCACTGCGGCTGCTCAACGTGTTTTTTTTTCGCAGATTGCACGATCGAAAGTAGAAAGGCCCTTCGGATAATTTTCTTTCGGGACCCATTCTGAATTTTCCGGTGCTCTGGTCGATTCGATGGAGCCTCCTTGTGGTTTTTGTGGTGAAGTCTATTTTATAAGCCCCCTGCAGGCTATTTTTGGAGCCCGGTACGTTTCTTCGGGCTCTCGGTGCGTTTTTTTCGGTGCCTGAACAGGTTTCTTTTCCGGCGTCCGACGACTTCTTATTTTGTGGATCCTTGACGCAATTTTTGCGTCCGCAAGGTGACATTCTGGGTATATATTGGTCCTTGGGAAGCCAGCTGCAACTTGTGGGGCTCCGGCACGACGTTTTGGCCCCAGTGAGATTTTCAAGAGAAGCGGCGTGAAATTTGTTTGGTCTAAGTGCGATTTTTTGGGGCCCCGTGGTCACTTGTTTCGATCCCTTGCGGTGGCTACGACACGTTTTTGGGGGCCCAACAAGTTTTGTTGGCTTTTGGAGCCATTGTTGAGATACCAGATTGATTTTCCGTGTCCGGACTGTTTTTAATTTACCCGGCTTCATTTGTTGGGTGATCTCAACGAGACTTTTAGAGACCCGGTGGGACCTGTCAGGCCTCTAGCGTGATTTTCAGGGGCCCGGGTGATAATTCTTAGTACCCCAGTCTCAGCGTGATTTTCAGGAGGCCCCGGCCCCACCGTCGTGACTTTCTTGAACCCCGGCACGACTTTTTTGCGGCCCCAACGTGATTTTCAGGGGCCCAGGTGCAAACTTTTGAGGCCCCAGCGTCATTATCGGGGGCCCCTGCGCTACTTTTGGGGGCCCCCAATGTCATTTTTCTGAGCCCCGGTGCGATTTTGTTGTGGACCGAGTGCAATTTTTAGGGAGCATGGCGCATTTTTTTCCTGAGCTCGGCGGATTCTTGGGGCCCCACAACCTATCAGGAGGGGGGGGAGGCAACTGCCCACAATGCCCCTTCCCCAATTCGGTATGTCACTGTGCCATGCAATGATGCAACATAAGAATCCAGGAATAGTTCATCTGTTTCATCATTCACATATGATTTCAACTCCCCGGTTATCCAGACAGTTTGAGGAAAGTTAAACATCTGCTACATGGATCAGCAAGGATGGATTGTAAGGCAACATGGATATCATGGAATTCAAGTCACAGTAGTTATGCTGCAATTCATACCTTCTTCAACAGACTGCTTTGGAGATGGATGAGCTCCTGATGCTTGGTCAGGGTTGGAGTTTGAGATGGATGGAGCAACACTGTGAAGGACATAACATATGGTTCAAGAGACTTCTGTTTCCATTAACAATACAGGGGATGAAGTAACATTTTCATTCACTTCTATGGTTTTCATCGGCTTCATTGACTTCTATGGTGTCCTGAGTAAGTAGGACAATCGAGATGGCTTTCTGTTATATGCATTGTAGAAGCAATGTTATGATGTAGCTTTTATACCCCAGTGAGAATGGTATGGATTCACTCATCAGTGAATTTGCAAACATACTGATATATCAGTTAACAACAATGCAGGGAGCTATGTGATCAACATGGTCCATGTGCCCTAAAGCCCAAATGACTAAGTAAGAATGCAGGGAATCTGCCGCATAACAGTTTGCCCATAAATTAGCCATGATATATGGCATCATACTTCCCATGCTATTTAGAATAGTGAGCTATATTTTGTGTACAAACATCAGTACATTAGAAATGTTAATTAAACGTTACACACATCAGTTCCTTACAAGTGTCAGCAATACATTTCCTTCATGTGCTTTAAACATGATTCAAGAAAGCATTGTCATCGATTTTAAACTTGCAAAAAGAGTGGGCCGCCTGGTGTATTGAGTGCTATTTGAGTGAATTTGCTGTCTTGTTAGTGAACTGGCCACTTATTGAGATATAAGTATTTTAACTTTGTCTGCTTCTATCATGAAACATTTGTCATGTTCCAATACATCAGAAATCATCAGAATAACTTCTTGTCCACAAACCGGTGTATGCATTTCTATGAATTTCTCATATTTATTAACACTAATGATGTAGATCTGATTTGCAAATTTATAACACAGAAAATGTTATCAGCACAGGATTCCATTCCTGAAAATATAGTACTTTCAACATGTTATTGTTCTTTTACATTTCAACATGTTAAGATGGGTTACATTTTTTATTGTAAAAAAAATACATTGCTTGAAATTTTTACTACTTGATGTTTTGGTTTTGTTTTTCTCCAAAGGGAGGTTAGGCTAGGTTAGGTTAGGTTATGTTGCATTTCTTTTGTATAAAAAAAAAATATTATCCTATGTCACCTAATTCAAAGCCTTTTTTGGTGTTATTTTGCTCACAACCTAAATGTAGGCATTTGTATAGAAAATGAGTGGTGCCATCATCTGAGTCACATTCATAAGCATTGCATTGAAATGATACATTCCACAAATTCATAAAACACGTTAAAACACAAATTTACAAAAATGAGCAGTAACATCATGTTCATCACATTCCTAAACATTGCATTAAACAAAATTCAAGAAATCAGAAGTTACCTTAAGCTGTAAATTTACCAAAAGGAGTGCCAACCCCTGAACGGTAACGCAACACTAGGTGCCCCAATCCTGGGCAGAAAAAGCACTAAGAGCAGTGGAATGAAAATATTAATAAAAATAAACTAAAAACAGCTCTTCTTGAAGACAAACGTGGTAGTTATGTGATATTAACATGGAAACCCTGAGCACAAATCAGAAAAAGGCATGGACTGGAATTGTTCAAGCTTACCTGCAAACTTCTTCAACTACTGTTCCTTTGGGAATTAAATATCAGCAAGCTATTTATTCACTATTTAAAATCACACCAATCTGCAGATATATCAGAATGTGCGAAGTACAAAAACGAATCAGTACGACGTCACATGAGATTGGCCCCCGGATTAAACACTGCGCGCAATTGCACCACAAATGTCTCACCTCCGTAAAATTTTCTACCGTAGCCTCAAATTTAGACTTTAGGCGCTGGAATTTCTGTAACTGGAATTTTTTCTTTTGATGTTACGATTTTGGATGTTCTGAGGAACGCCCATCACGATTTGTGGCATTTAATGCGCTCTAGTGTCTATCAAAGTCAAAGTCAAAGTCAAAGTCATTTATTAAGGCACTGCCACATTGTGGAACTTACGAAATACCTAGTCAATTGATCACATTCCTGCCATCACGTTAGATAAAATTGTAAAAGATAAAGGATAAAATCACATTACAATTTACGGACGGTGCAGCTTCGTAAAAATACCGGCTAGAAATTCATTCAGTTGCTCATGACATCCAATACAGACAAGCATTGCGACTCTGGTATGGTTCTTCACGCAGGTCACCTAGCTACCTAGTTGTATGGTTGAGGCTGATAGCACGCACGAAGGTAGCACGGCTAATTGTGTCGCGTGCTTGACCGGGAAGCGCATTCCACTGGAGAGTGGAGCGGTAGGAGAAGCCCCGCTGGGTGGCTGCTAACCTACATCGTTGCAGGTGAAGTGCCCCAGCATCGGTAGCACGAGTGCTTCTCTCCGACACAGCCGAGCGTTCAACAAACATTTCCCTGATGGCAGATGGGCAGTTCGCGCCGTGTATCGCTTTGTGTGCGTTGCACAGGTCACGGTGTCGCACCATCTCCTCAATCCTATCCCAGCCCAATTCGCGCAGAGAGGACGAGATGTGGTCGCGCTTCCGTCTATCAAGTCTCTCCAGACACATTTCGTGATGGGTTTTGACCTTATATAACTTACAAGCCGGTGTTTGTCACTTCTGCAACCGCCATAGGGCCATATTTCTGAGCTGTGACGTCACGAGTGCGATTGCTAGGCTGCGCCGAATTTCTCCACCTAATTTGAAATATGCCCGATTTCTGCTCGGGTGCGTCGGTAAATAAGCCTCGGTAAAGCGACGATAAACTATGTACCGCGTTGCCAAGGATTAAGGTTGCAGTTAGCGTGTTCAATATGTTTGATGGCACGCAGTAATGTTCTTACTAATTTAAAAATGCAAAATAATGCGGTTGAAAAAGCAGGTTTCATGGAGAGCTTCGAACCCGCCAACTCTGGATCTCGAGTTTGAGTTCATACCTCTGCGCCACACGGCTGGGTGTAACTGCCCCGAAGTTTGGGATGCGGGTTGGGCAGTGTGCAAGAAAAAATACTTTGACGCTATATACCGCGATAGTTTCGATTGCTAGAGCAAAAGTGGTAGATAGATTGGTGAAAGAAAGCGAAGCGATCCTTTTGCGGTGCCAGAATCATGTGAAATGGCGCAATATAATCCGATATATGCTTTTTCGGAAATCGCAGCAGCTCCCTGTACAGCATAGGAATCGGGCTATGTCGAACTGGTTACGTCACGATTAATCAATCCGAAGCGTTCAAATCATCTAGTGACTGTATCGGATTTAAAACAAAATTAATTTAACCCGAGTTCTTGTTGGGGTGGCTTTATGAACCAGGGTCCTATTGCTAAGCAGAGCTTGTTGCGTGAACCCTGGCCCCACCACCCGATCCATTAATTCAAGTTCAACGGCAGAATTTTGACCGAAAGTTTAACGTGCCGTCAATGCACCGACACGGCCGCCCGGTAGCTCGTCCCCGGCCTTATCGGGCCAGCTGCCAACTGACCCTCCCAGCCGGGGGCTAAATGCGAGCGCGCGAAGCGACTCGAACCCTGCGTTGCCAGGACATGGGAGACCAGAGCAGGCCAGCGCTCTAACCAACTGAGCTACCGGGGCGGCTAAATGGCGGAATGGCTAAATGGCGGATTAAATGGCCTTGCTTATAAGGTTCGTTTAGAAAGTCTTGTAAGCTACGGCCTAGTACCTACCTATTGCTTTCTTCAAGAATGGCAATTATAATACAGTGTTCATGCAGCTTCTTGCTGACTTTTTTATTTCATGGTATCATAAGCTAGCAGATATTACATGTTGATGTGGCTCTTGGTGCAGGTCGAGACTGGGATGCTGCGTGTCAATAATGAATATATGCACGTTGTCATTGGGATATAGGTGGTAACTAGGTAAATATCAAGCTTATAGTACGATGGATTGACTGCTGAAGACAAATATAGTTTGCATATCCACAAGTTCAATGAAAACTGATTGTTGTTGACTGGACTGGATTGTGTGCAAGTTTGACGGTTACAGGAAATTGAGTGGGATGAAGCCAGTTCAAGCTCCATATGCATGTGCTTCTGCCATTGGTCATGTGTGCAAGTATCATTATGACAATGCAATTGTTATCCAGTGGCTTTGTATATTTTTTCAAACAATTTGGTTTCAAATGAATCAGCAGCAGCTAATCTCGACATTTTATGATGTAAATCGTGCTTGCAAAATGGAAGGAAATCCAACTCCTTTGGTTTTTTCACAAAATGTTCAATTTTGCAGCAAAAGGTGGAGAGTCAATCCACTATCCAATTCAAATCTGTTTCATTTCAGTACAAAATGTGCTGGTTGGCATCAACGAAGTTTTGTAAGTAGCATGGTGTTTTTTTTCTTCTTTTTTTCCTTTGACTTTCTTCTCAGCATAACAATAGCATAGGCTATTTGGGGGGAAGAAATCAACATTGAGGGGGCCAAGATCAACATTGGTGGGGCCATGGACCCCAAAAAAGGATACAAATCGACGCCCCTGCTTTGAATACAATATTAGAAACGAAAATGAAGCAATATATATTCTGAAAATTTTCTAAATTGAACAACCGAACCCAAACTAACCGAACCTAATGTCATTGTGCTTTTGAAGGAAAATTTCCGATTTTTTAGATTTTTTTTTAAATGTTTGAATTCCAAGTTAAACAAATAAACTAGCCTAACCTAGCCAAACGGGTATTATTGTGCTTTAAGGTGGTAACAAGACAAGTTTGTACACACATTTGCCTCCATATAGCAAACAAATGGGTTAGGTTTGGTTAAATTAGGTTAGTTTAGGCTTTTCAAATTAGAAAATTTTTCAAAAAATTTCCAAAAATGTTTCTCCCACAAATCGCGAATTATTTGGTAACTTTGCAGTTTAGGGTGTTCTTTTTTCCTTTTTTAAACAATTTTTCTGCAGAATACCATGTTTATGAAGGTGACTAAGATGATTGGACCCACTTATTTTCTGTGCAAATGCTTATTTTTCAGGTTGTGAGCAAAATAATGCCAAAAAGGGCTTTGAGTTCGGTAACATAGCATAAACATGAATGTTTTTTTTTAAATGCAACAAAACCTAACCTAACCTAGCCTAACCTATCTTTTGAGAACACAAAATTTAACAACTTAAAATGTCAATTAATTTATTTTCTGAAAATTATCAACCTTAAAAAAGAAACCTAACCGAGCCTAACCTAACCTAAGCTGCGATCACTGTTCGTTGAAGCTCGTAGTTAAAAATGGGTTTTCAAGAACTGACGACGATCCCGAGATGGGATCGAAACCGGTTTTCCTTGAAAACCCATTTTTAACTACGAGCTTCAACGAACAGTGATCGCAATTCATACACCGTAGTCACAAACGTTAACATGAATTTAACCTAAGCTGCTTTTGAAGATTTTTTTTTTTTTTGTGAACATGTTTGTAATTTTTTTGGGGAAACTTTTGGTTATTATTGTGCTTTAAGGTGGGAACAAGAAAAGTTGTATGGGAGCTGTATGACCAACGCAGTCAATGCGGCCGTAAACCAAAATAACCAACCAACCAACCAAGAAAAGCTTTTACACACATTTGTCACCATAAAACAAACAAATGGGTTAGGTGTGGTTAGGGTAGGTTGGTTTAGGTTTTTTTAAGTTGGAAAATTTGTCAAATTTTTTCTGCAAATTAAAATAAAATGAATTTGCACCGAAAATAAGTGGTCCCATCATCTTAGTCACCGTCATGAACATGGTATTCTGAAGAAAAATTCAAACAACACAAAAATCATCTTAAACTGCAAATTTACCAATCATTTTATATTCAACAGCAACTTATGATAGGTTAGGTTTGGCTGTGTTAGGTTCTTTAAACTTTGAAAATTGAAAATTGTCAAATGCTTTAACTGTCTCATGCGCAGTGAAATTGAAACACGCCTGATGCTACCAATTTCTTCAATGGAAGAGAAAAAGAACTATGACGTCACGAAAGCTTGAAGGCGAACTTTGGTGTACCTTCTAAAGTAATAGTGGGTGACACATTTAATGCGGGCTGCCAGACACTGGTCTTGTATGACTCTATAGGGTTTGTTTGGGGAGTCATGTGTGGCCATAGCTAAATACCTATTGTTTTTCAGGAATATCAATTATGATGAGGTGTCTATATGGCTTCTTGCTGACATTTCTCTCATGTTTTCATAGGCTGGCAGATTGGCTCACACTTTGATTTTGTTGGTTCAGTTTGAGATTGGGTTACCCCATAATTGGGCATGTAGGTAGGTAGGTACCTTGGTAAATATCAAGCTGATGGTGTGATGGGTAGGTTGCTAAATATAATTATAGATTGTATATCCACAATCTCAATGATAACCATGATTTGCATGCAAGTTTGGCAATGACTGGAAATTGAGAATGAAATTTAGTTGGAATTAATGTGGTTTTGCCATTGGTGGTGTGTACAAACATCAGTATGACCATGCAATTGTTGTTTAGTTGCTAAGCAGATTTTATTTCGGTCAATCTGGTTTAAAATGCATCAGCATCGCTAATCTCGACATTTTATGATGCAAGCTGTACTTCCACAGTGGAGGGAATTCCAGCTATTTTGTTTGTTTTTGCACACAATTTTACATTTTTCAGCAAAAGGTGGAGGGTCAGTCCACTATCTAATCCAAATCTGTTTCTTTTCAGTACAAAATGTGCTGGTTAACATTAATGTTTCTACTTAGCATGGTGTTTGTAATTTTTTTCCCTTTAGCTTTCTTATCAGCATAAAATAGCATAGGTTATTGGGGGGGGGGGGGCCCAAATCAACATTGGTGGGGCAAAGATCAACATTGGTGGGGCCAAGATCAACATTGGTGGGGCCATGGCCCCCACAAAAGGATACAAATCGACGCCCCTGCCACCCCCTGTATCCGCGTCTGATTAGAATATATTTGGGGATATCACTTCGTGTTGTGGTAGCAACAGTCCGGGAAACCACAAATCGCATTATATTTTTATCGTAGGTAGTTCTAAAATCTGATTGGTCAGATACCAGGGAAACGTAAGCTGATTGGTGCGAGTGATGCGAGAGATGGTTTCGAGATGAGATTTCGATATCCCATTGAAGAAAGTGATGGTCCGTTCAACCTCTTGAGTCGTTTGGCTCAAGACAATGCATACCAGGTATCCAGCGATAAAACATGTACAAACATTTTGCTGAAGACTGTTTTGTAAAAGATATCTTGGGTTTTGATTTTCCAGCTGATGTGTCAGAAATTTCAACAAAATTTCGCAACATTTGTGTTAATTGCGTTTCTTAGGACTCTATGACACGTGGCTTCACTTCCGCACTATCACCCAAAAGCATCGATAGGAATCGAAAGCACGGAGCCGGTGGCCAAGTGGTGCACAGGACTCGATAAATTCATGTCCGATGATGGGGATGTGAAACGAGGAATTCTGACCAAAATATGCAAACGTAAATATGTCGTAATGGCGTGAGGTATAAATGCAAAACAAAAAGAAGCAACTTCGTTCACCAATTTTTATAAATACAATTATTCAAAACATTTATCAATAATTTGGCACCAATGCAGTTATGACGCGGCAACGCCATTCGTTAATTTCTCCTTGGCAGCCGCCAACGAATGGGATGAAGAAACAGCGATTGGAAACGTGCGTTCATCTTCAATGGGAGACGACGCGGAGTTTCTGCCACCAGATGGCAGCGCATGCGACTGTGACACAGGAGTCAGCAAACTGCGGCCCACCACCGTTGGAAGTTTGTGGTGGGAGGTTGTTGATGCCGGATTTCAATAGCTTTGCGCGTAATATTCCAGTAGCCATTTAGAGACCCGGGTGTTGGCTGTGTTTCTAAACTCAGGGCGGTGGTTCCCAGCCAAAGAATCCCGAAAAAAAAATCAATATATAAGGAGGGAAATTTAAATAGAAGCCTTCTTCACGCAAATTAAAAATTCCCGTGCTTGTGCGAAACATTTCAATGGGTGAAGGGGTGATGTTATTGACACGTGACATGAGTATTTCTTGATGAACGTGGAGTATGCTAATGCTTGCTTAACGATGGGTGATGATCTTTCCTCGCAGTACTGTTTTCCATTGTTTATGGTTAAGGCAGTGCCTGTTGTTTGGTTGAAGTTAAGATATGTTGGATATCGGCATGGGTTCTAGGCAGGTACCAGGTACGTTATTGTAGGTACTTTTAGAGGGCATCTTCTTCAGGAGCAGATACAGGGAGAACATTAGGGGCACCCTCCCCGATGAAAAGGTGGTGCCCTTCTTACCGAGAAAAGGCGCCCTTCAGGGCAGGCTACAGTGAAACCCGCCTCGCTCAAAGGATATTTCAACCAAAGGGCTCCTCTGAGAGGAAACCGAGCCCTCTTGAAGGTAAAAGACGTCGGTAAAACGAAAGACGTTCAGTACGTCCGAGTGCACCCCTCCCCATGCGCTCAATGAGTTTTCAGCCGAAAGCGCAACTCCGAGGACTTTCACAGTGGCGCACTTCCAAGGAAATGACGCCCCTCCCCCCCCAAAAAAAGAGTGCCCACTCCCATGAAAATTCTGGATTCGCCCTTGGCCTGCCCTTATGCGCAATGCTCAGATCCTCTAGCCGAAATTAATTTTCGAAAGCTCGTAATACATGCACAGTATGGTAGTTTCAGTTCTGAAATTACATAATTTGGTTGGAAATTACACTCAGATAGGGGCGCGGCCTGAATTTCCTTGAGGGGGAGGGATGGCCCAAAAATGTAGCGAAACGAGGACCACTTTCGGCGCGCGAAACGAGCTGATAATTTATGGTTTTGCGTGATGAAGATCTCAAAATGTCTCGTTTCATCTAGTGTATCTTAGGATGTTAAGGGGAGCGGCGGGATCGCGGCCCCCTCCCCTTCGCTGCGCCTCTTCACCCAGGGAGGAATAATTTTGCAAGCTGTTATCTCCTGCTTTTTGATAATTAATATTACTCTCCCACCTTTGTCGAAGACCATGGAAAAAAATGAAAGTGATCAGACGAAAATAAAGCATCCATGATAGAATTAAATATGAAAGCAACAGGAAAAGGTTGCCATGCATTATATACGAAGCATACACCAACCGCTGGGGACATGGGTACACAATTAAGATCACATCACACGACAATGTACAGGTATTATCAGTGGCGACTCCGGGGGTTCAAGAGAGCCATGCCTCTCCCCCATGTAAATTGAGGACAAGGCGCCTTCCATACAAAACACAAGGGGCCAAGTCCTTCAGCTGGGCTACCGGCAAGACGGTATAATGAAGTGTGCCATGAAGTGTGCTCCAGGGGTGGATAAAAGAGGGGATTTGTGTCATGTGCCCCTCATGGAAAGGTGCCCACCTTGACTGAAAAAGGCACCGATGGAAGGCTTGAGTCCACTCGAACCCCACCCCGCTGAACGGATTTTTTGTTCAGCCCAAGGTGCCCCTCCAAGAGAACAAATAAACGCACCCCTTCAGTATTATCGAGTGCACCCCCGGCGCATAGAGCCCCTCCGAGGGAATGGCGTGCCTTCAGACAGGTGCCGCCATGAAATTCCTCGATCCGCTCTTGGTGTGCTTTACTCAGACTTTCACACTATTTATGGGCAACACCAGTAACTTAGCTGGGAAATCACCAGCACCAAGTAATCGATTTCACAAAGCCTCTACTATTCCAATCCCACACTTTTCACAAGCCAAATGCATAGGCGCGGCCAATAAGGCGAGCAATTCATGTCCTATTCGCATGTGTCGCCGCTCTGGTGGCTGCGTCTGGAAACATTCGCGCGATGTCTCCCATTATACGTCATGTACCTAATTGTGAGTCGTAAGGGACTTCAAGGTTCATTGGAGTCCTGGTCATAGCTAGAACAGCTCGGTCGAGGATTACCAACATCCAGAACATCATCTTATCATGAAATCCTCTTTTTCTAGCGATAGTTAAGCCATGCATGTGTTGTTTGGCAGAGTTCACGCTTACTGATATGTCATAAAAAGTCAAAACCCACTGAGATATCCAAAATGCAGTCTCGAATATCACAATCACGAAGTAAATTATTATCTCCAAGTATATATCCGATGATCTAAAATGTTCTTCCCCATTCCATTATTGCAAAATCTAAATCAAACATTATCAATGTTTGATTTAGTTAACAAACATTACAGGACAATGTCTATTGACTTTGATGGCCCTTCGTGGCTGCCTGGAACTGCCCGTGATGAGTTGATGGTTACCTGGCAGACCCCTGCCCTTTCTCAAAGCATAATTCATGGATGGCCATTTATGTGTTATTTTACTTGTTCAACTTTCTATATGCATTTCTGTCTATGATTCAACATTTTAATACAATCTTGCTTTTCCTGTTGCCTTGTGATATTTTGGACATCATCATGTGGTGTTTAATGTATGTTTTTGAATCCTGGATTTAGAAGAAAACTTGTGAGCAAACCTACTCTGTGAGGATAGTGTCCTACCCATTTGTAGTATATGAAACACCCTGTGACTTCCAAAGGAGTCGTGGGCCTTGCACCACATAGTCATTCAACCTTCAAACTAGAAAATGGAGGATGTTTTTCTTTTTGAACAGGACAATGCTCTAGATGGCAAATATCCTGGACCAGTCTGGTTTTGTTTCATCCCTGTACCGATGGTGTTGAAATGCAATTTTGGAAGCTTTATTGTCATTTTATGGTTTTAGCAACCTCAGCTTGTTCTGGCATCTTTTACATCTTATCCACATTCACTTTTAGCAACTGAAGTGTGTTGTGACACAAATTGGTATGTTCTGCAGACACACTCATTTGACGTTCCTGGTTAGCATATTGCAGTTCTAGCATACCCAGTGTGTCGATACAATTTTGAACCTTTGTTATCATGCTGCACCTTTCCATCATTGCTAAGCTTGCTAATGCATTGCTTTTATGTGCATCTATGCAACATTTATTGTCACTAATAAATCAATGACTGAGGATAATCAATGTTTGCACTCCCAAGAGTAATTAGGTAGTAATCTGCATCCTCAGTGGCGGTACTATGCGCTGGAATGCACGCATAAAGAGGTAAATGCACCAGGTAAGACGGCATGTGATAGGTAGCAAAACTGACCTTTGGTATCAAGACAGGGTATTCGATTGGCATATTTTTGCACCTCTGCTGCCGCGCGAACCATATCCACCCTCCCCTGCCTGGGATGAAGGGCGTACTTTTGCTACAGAGCAGGTAGTTATGGGCTGCCTAACTATAACTTCCGTGCAGAAAGCATGGCCTGGCCACGTCCATTCGTCCAACGCGGGCGCCGAAGCCGGTGGCCCAGGCGAGCCTTGCTTGCGCGCCAGTTTCTTGGCAGTTGAATCTCCCAGCTCGCTTGTCAAATCGTCGTCAGCATCGATACACTTCTGGCGGAAGTGCCTGACTGGATTTGGTGATGCTCTTCATCAGAGCACACGCCGGTCGCCTGGCCACAGCATTAGCACATGTATTCCATACAAGGTTCAAATGGCTCGGAATTCAGTAATAGTCGATAATTGCTCATATCTGACCCGGCGATGCAACCTCGCCAAAATAGCTTCGAGGCCAAAGCATATCCCAACTCGATTTCATTTCCAATTTTTTGGGGGAAATTGTAGCTTTTCGACATGAGGCAAAGAACTAAATATGTCCAAAATTGATGGTCTATGAATGTTGTTTATGTTGTTGTTTCAGAGCCCTGCTTTGGAAAATATTTCCCCCAGCATCGAAATAATATGCACAAGCGTTTGGATATAAAAACATTTTACAATTATTGAAGTTTTTTCTCACCTTACCCTCGTCACGCTGAATACAGGAACATCAAGATCCTGCATCTCGGGCACGAATTCAGCCCTCCAAGGCCAATTGTGTAAAACGACCAAAAATTGACGGATGACATTTTTGACGGATGAGGTTTTTAAACCTATTTTTATGCAAAATTTCCCTGTGCAAGTTGATATTTCCACACGTATCATGGCGCGCAGAGCTCAGAAAAGGTATTTATTTTGCTCTAGCTCTGTAACGTTTGAAGTTATGGGCTGGTAAATGTTGATTTTTTCAACATTTTTCTCACATTTGTCCATGGATAGAGGGAAAACATGCAGGGGACGAGTGGTCTAGGGGTTAGATGCTCGTCTCACAATCGAAAGATTGTGGGTTCGAATCTCACCTGTCGCTACTCTACGCCCGCGACCAATCGGCGTGAGAGATTGGCGACGCTATATGACTCAAACGGTCGACGTGTCGTAAAACCAATAACCAAGAGAAAACATACAGATATAAATGTTTTTATCATAAGCGAAACATGCGCCGTTCAATTCTCTATGAAACATATCCCTTGACATTAATCGCCATCTTTATTAGATATTGAGTTATTGAATTTTCCAAAAATAAACTATAAGGGTTAAAAACATACAAGTCTAGGAATGCTCATAGCGTAGAAAGTTTTAACGGATCGTCGTTTTTCTTGCACTAATCGATACACCGTCAAATGTAGGTCCTGTGACATCCATCTAGAAGGCCTTTCAAGCATTATTTTAGGTGCGGGTGACCTAAGTGCAAATTTGATTGTTACCCTTAGGTTAACATGGGAACATTCGAGAGCCACTCACACCTAAACTATTGAAGCAATCCACTTTGAGTCAGTGTCAATATGGTAGAGCTCTGCAAGGTCTATTTGACCCTATATAAGGAAATCCGTTTTCTTCAGAAAAAAAATGATTCTACGAACATTTTTAATTGTTAGAAAATGTTCCAAACTCGTCCATGGCCGTTCACCTATAACCGGTGGAGAACATGATGGAATACGTGAAATCAAGCCCCATCGATTGTCTCCTCTCGTGTTTGATTTACTGAATTCGTTCGGTAGCTTAGTATCGCGTGAATTTTCTAAGGGGACCATATTTCCCATTCACTTGACATTGGAACACCCTTTTTTGAAACTTTGAACGTAATAACCCTAAAATTTACCGATGGATTTCTTAGTAAAAAAAGTAAAATATAGCGTATGACAGCCCGCAATTCGATTTGCAAACAAATGTCGAATCACATTGCCCTAGCCTGGGGTACATCAGGTTTAACATTTCCCTTATTGGCCGATTTTTGTGTATTTTTTATCCTACGCCCGATACCGATTGAATATGCTTACAACAAGCATTGCATGCAAAAATAATATTTCAAAATTCTAGGGCTGTTTCAAAACAGGGGGAAAGCTTTTTTTGCAGAATCCACGCGCCCCTGACGCCTTGTACATGGGAGCTGGAAGATATTTATCTGAGGGACGTTGTAGCGAGTTTCAAGGTATTTCGATCGCAGTGCCGTGAAAATCGATCAGAAGTACGGTTGGGGGCCATCCCGCAATAGGCTATTTCGTATTTACGTTGCTTTTGGGAGTAAAAGTATATTTTTTGCTCATAACCTCTAAATTTATGGATGGATGTTTTATTTTCGAGCATCATTGGATTCGCCGTGGAAAATGAATCCTTACATCCAGATAGATTCGAAAGGAATATCTAAGCTTAATTTTTCAATAACGTTTTTTTCTTCTTCATAGGTTCAACATGTGAAAATGTGAAGTCTTCCGGTGGCCAATGTTATGTGAAAATATTTTTCCGATATTTTTTCCGGACAAGTATCCCAAGCGTCTATCAAGAGACACAAGGAAACAAGTTGGAAAATTTTGACAGAGTGGTGAATGATTTTTGTGGTGAATGAAATGTGAAATGTGGTGAAAGTGGTGAATGAAATGATATTTTTTTTTTTAAAGTCTGGTCAATGTCCCCCAATCCGGCTGGTCATCAAATGAACCGAATTTTGGCCTCACAGGAGGGTAAAAGATAGCCCATTCCATGCTCAATCGATCAACGTTTCGATATCGGAAATCGGTGAGTAATTTTGGCCGTGTGAGGTCATCATATGTACCTATGTTATTGGTAATGTCCAAAAATGCTCATTTTTCCGAATATCGATGGATATTTTGCTCTTCCCACACAACGTAGTTTCATGCGCTGATTACGAATATGTGATTGGTTTTTGCCTAAGGCTGTAAGTCTTTGAAACATTGCATACAATATTACGTTTTCCCCTCATTTTCGGAAAACGTGTCTTAGCTCTTAAAATTGAAGATTTTTTTCGTTTCATAATGTTAACATGACAGGTATCTCACCGCGACAGATATGATGCAAGAAACTAGAATGTTCTAAGTGGTTATTTTAAGTGGATTTTCAAAACTTAATATTTTATTTGTTTTTATATTTTTCGAAAGCGCCCCATCCACTTACCTTAAGTTGTTGATCCCCTTCTAATTTATTAAAACTCAGGAGGCTACGGCCCGTAGAATATTAACAAAGTGCGATTTGGAGCCTAATTTGCACCTACATAACTCAAAACTTTACACCTTGCCAGAGATACCCTCATGGTGAGTGATAGAGCTCTAATCGAGCTATGGAACGCAAAAAATCCAGCTCAATTATCTCTCTTGGTTTTCCCTCCAGAGCACGGCAAACTTGACACTTCCAATTTTACACATTTTTTGCATGTCGGGAAATCCGGGAACACATATAAGTGCAAGAATTACCGTCCGATTTTTGACATTCAAAAACCAAAACATGCAAAATTGAGTTCAGCATCTTTCGCTAGTGCAATTGTTGTTACAATGTCCCATAGGAAAGGCGCCATGTGACGAAAATATTTTCCAATAGTGTTACGATAGTTCGATTTTTGGCTCCTAGAGGGTGCCCTAATTTTCAGATTTCAAAAATGATTTCACCAATCGACTCCCCGTGACATCCCGATCGATTATTGGCACTTCAAAGAATTTCCTGTCCAGTATTAAGAATGGGGTGCAAAAGTTAAGATTCGGTGTTGAAACTCTGTTTGATGTCAACTCTATGTACCGTTTTAAAACATAGTAGGTATATAATAGTCTTACCCAATTTGAAGGCTAACTTTTGCACTGCAAGATCCTGAACCCGAAACCTACCCTAATTATGATGCGCGCATCGTTGTCAGATAAGCAAGTTACCCCTCCCCAAACATCTTTTCAGCTAATCCACCACAGCTAACCCACAGCTACATTTACACCTCCACACAACACCGGAAACAGCCGAAATCACCGAATGGTGGCAGGCTGGCCAAACTCAACCAGACACGCACACGCACACGCACACGCACACACACGTGTGTTGCAGAAGCACAGCGACAGTGCGTAATATAAGCATGGCGGCTGTGCGTAATATAAGCACAGCGACAGTGCGTAATAGAAGCACAGATACTGTGCGTAATAGAAGCACAGCGACAGTGCGTAATAGAAGCACAGCGACAGTGCGTAATAGAAGCATGGGGGCTGTGCGTAATAGTAGCATGGTGACTGTGCGTAATATAAGCACAGCGACTGTGCGTAATAGAAGCACGGCGACTGTGCGTATAGAAGCACGGCGGCTGTGCGTAATAGAAGCACGGCGGCTGTGCGTAATAGAAGCACGGCGACTGTGTGCACTTGAAGCATCCAATGCGCTGAATGCGCACGCCCAACGTCCAGCACTTCCAAACAGCGCACTCATTCTGGATAATCCGCAGTCTCGCCATTGCATGCGTGTCCAAATGGGCTTTCGAACGTGACAGATAACAATCCATTCCGGAAATTACAGGTGCCGAAATAATGGTACATATCCATGACAATGCAGTATTGTTTTAGGCGATTTGTCCATTGAAATGTCAGCGTGCATGCGCAAAGCCAGCTCTAGTTTTCCGGAGGTGGAAAATAAAGCACGAAGGTGCACCTCACTTGATGCATATTTTTTCGTTAATGACCTATTTCTGCTTATAATTCTATGCATGCACCCTCCATACTATAAGCAGTATTTTGTATCCGGTTTGAGGAAATGTGCGTGGTAGGAGCCACTTACCCTACGACTACTTCATAGAAAATGATATTTAATCGAAGTTGGTGCAAATCAAAATTCCTCAGGTACATGCAAGTACAAAGTGAAAAACAAGGCTTCCTGGTGTAACAAAGGATTCGTAGCGTGCGCCACGGAGACCGGAAAACTCACCTTTGCAGTTGAGCGGGCGGCGATAGTGGCGGATTTTGGGTGGAATAAAGAGAGTATCAGAACTGGGCGCACCGCAAACAGTCATTAGGATTTCAAGAGCGTGACGGTCGGGTCGGGCTGCACCGGACCGGGCCGCTCACATGACCTTTTGTCGTATATGTACGAGAGATAACTCACTCGGGTAACCATGGAAAGGTGCCGTGATACGGGCGCTTGGCAAGCAAAAGCAAGAGGCGAACTACAGGAGTCCCGCACAGCGGCCACGGATCGGACATTATGCTGTTGTTAACAATTTGTCGATAACTCCACTCCCTCCCGCCGCCCTTCCAACCCCACCTTCCTGGCACTGCCTGAGCTGCACCATGCCGATCGTGGCAACTCTTAGTAAAGCTACTCAACTCTACACATCTTCAAGCTTCACAACGTTCTAGCTGCATCTTTGCTTCATCTTCGTTCTCTACAATTATCTCCTCAAGTACTCTCTTTCTCTACAAGTTTTGCCTCTAAGCGCACTTCAGCTCTTCAAGATCACACTGCCAGGTACTCTTCACACCTTTCTGCAGGTACATAGCTACATAGATAGCTTTTCAAGACCGCTCATCTCTTCGCCTCAACTGTCTATACACGCACTATCCCCTTCCGGGTTGTTGGTAGGTGAAGAGAATACGCCTTCAACCACCAACAGCAAATGTCAACACAACACACACCTCACACTCCAGAAACAGCCGATATCACACCACCCGGTGGCAGGCTGGCAAAATTCAGATCCAATACAATCCGTTGTTGACGATGACGTTGGTGGCGCCGTCGCGGCGCGGCACCAGGTACGAGGAGCGCGCCAGAAAACCCTTCAACAACGAATGCGATAAGTGCAGCTCGGTGTACACCGCCACAGTTAAGCTGAGAGCGGCGGGAACTCCGTACCTGTTAAAGATGTATTGGAACAGTTCAGCCCCCCACTACACTTGATACCAACGTCTTAAATGCCACTGGCTCGCCGGCTCGGTCAGTGATTGGTTGGTCCTCACTGGCGAGAGGACCCGCTGCAGACGACGCCTCGTGACCCGCTGACAGGGGAGTTGTGCCTGTTGACGTGCGTGCGTGGCCCGCCGGAGAGAGCGTCTCGCCTGCCTGCGCAAGTGCATCGTTAGTCGGCGCGTGCGTTGCGCTTGCCGGAGCGTTGCCTTCAACTAAAAACCTAGCATTACCACCCAACCGAATCACCACAAAGTCTGATTGTCCGCACCTACCCTCAGAGACAACCATGCCTGCTATGGCAATTGCTGGCAAACGCTGACAGATAAACAGCTGATAGACCAGACATCGAATATAGCCAAGGCAGCTGATGCCCCCAAAAATCCCAACCGCACATACAAACATCGAATAAACTTTTGCTACTCTAGAGCTAGGGGTATAGGTATTATGTGTGCATTTCTATCATTATTATTTCAGTCTAGTTGGTCGTTAATTTCAGTTATAAGGTCGTGACAACCCTAGATATATGTTTTCCTTCCACCATTCATCCTCTCCACGCCATCCAGTCTTGCGCTATAACCGGTAGGTCATTCAGCTTTGCGGTATGACCGCCAGAAACTATGCAAAATAATTAGAACACCAAAAACCTCAATACTGACTAAAAAGGATCCCAATGTCATGGTGCCAATCCATTTCGGCTTCACAAACTAAACTATGGGACTAATCATGTCGGTGTATGTATATAATACAAGTTCAAAATCACATTCAATGTGGGACATTGTAGTTGCTTCACCTTTTATCGTTCGAAAAACGTGCTTAAAAGCTATTAAACTGCACACCATCCGCCCCGAGTTCGCGATTCTAATTCAACCGATCTGCCACCAGAGACCGAAACGTCTCAAAAGTTCAAAACTGCTCAACTTTCTGGGAAGGGCCAGGGGGAGGTGAACTAGTGTCGAATGGAACAAGGTCGAAAGCATAATAGTGTCGGATAGAATAAGGGCGAAACCGGAATAGGGTCGAATGGAACAAGGTCGAAGGTGGAATAGCGTCGAATGGAACGAGATCAAAAAGTAGCTGGGGATGGGAGGAACTGGACTAGTGTCGAATGGAGCAATGTCGAAATTGGAATAGGGTCGAATGGAAGAAGGCTGAAAGTGGAATAGAGTCGAATGGAATAACACTGAAAATACGAGGGACTGGAATAGCATCGAATGGATTAAGGTCGAAAAGTAGTTGTGGGGGGAGGGGGAAGGGTGAATCAGTGTCGAATGGAACAATGTTGAAAGCTTGATAAGGTGGAATGGAACAAGTTCGAAGGTGTAACAGAGTCGAATGGAATAACGCCGAAAATAGGAGGAACTGGAATAGCAACGAATGTAATAAAGTCGAAAGCAAAACCCAGAGAAAGCGGATGTGCACAAAGGGCACAAAGGAGTGCTTACATGAACAGGGGGACAGCCCGGACAACTGATTGGGTTAGGTCCGAATTAGGCTTATGTTAGGTCAGGTTAGGTCGGATTAGGTCAGATTGGGTTAGGTTAGGTTCGGTTAGGTTAGGATAGGTTGGTTGCACCATCATTAGGTAGGTAGGTTGAAGTAGATCTTCCTAATTCGAGTATAATTTTTCTGAATTATGACAAAGAAGGGGGGTCAGATATTCCATGCAAGCCGGGATGCAAGGGCGTAGGTTCCTATCCAGTTGGGGGCTCCAGCCCCCTCCCACCAACCCACCCCAACTTGGCAGCCAGCCCCCCCCCCGCACACACTTTGGAAGTCAAGCTCATGAAAAAGTTCAAGTAATGTAAACACCAAAGAAACCGATATGAACAGTCAAAATACAGCATGCAATGTTTGAAAAATGCCAATGTAAATAACCACAAATAAATGTCACTCATTAGTCAAGTACACATCGATATTGGCATCTATGCACCCATGATTTCATGGGATGTCATTCAGAGAAATGAGATTGGTAAATACCTGGCAATGTGTTGAATAACAGGGTTCCGGGCATCCTGAAAAGCATGTGTTTGAGGTGCAACATTTACACCTACATCCACTGGCGGATCTAGCCCACCGGTTTGGGGGGGGGGCAACTTTCGGTTTTAGGCGTCATCCCCTCTCCTCCCCCTTCGCCAGTGGCGTACCTAGGAATTGCATCAGGGGAGGGGTCGAACGGATTTGCAGGGTGCCCATTCTCCCACTATTTTTGGTTTAAAGCACCGGATTTCGACCACTATTTGGCAAAGGGACCATTTAAAAAAATAATAATAATAATACAAAATGATAATTAATAACACAATTTCCTGTGTAGGGGCCACAGCCTACCTCCACCGTTTCTATGTTACCGGATTTTTGTTCTTGTTTACCAAAACGTTCACGTTCACGTTCAACGTCTTGTACCACGTCAACGTTCGTGCACGTGTACACACTTGGGGATCAGATTGTGTCATCTCTTGCTGTAAGCAGAATTTGAGCAGCATGGAACCCTCGATGTGTGTCAGAATCTATTATGCTATCATACTGGCTTCCAAACAATTATTTTTAAATAAAGAAATCCTTCAAAATTGGAGATTCTTTCATCCAGACGCTATTTTTTAACCTCGGCAAAGGTTACTGCATTTTAATTTAGTTGACTTCTGTTGGTTTCGGGGGGCCAAAAGACTCTATTGCCCCCCCCTTTAAGCGCTTCAGGGGGGGCATGGCCGGGATGGCCCCTCCCTGGATTCGCCAGTGCCTACATCAGTCTATAACAAATGATGTAATATATCTGCAAAACACCACAAGAAGCACTATCCAATGTCGAAGGTGCAGTTTTGGTTCTCTCTCTCTCTCTCTCTCTCTCTCTCTCTCTGTCTCTGTCTCTGTCTCTGTCTCTGTCTCTGTCTCTGTCTCTGTCTCTGTCTCTGTCTCTGTCTCTGTCTCTGTCTCTGTCTCTGTCTCTGTCTCTGTCTCTGTCTCTGTCTCTGTCTCTGTCTCTGTCTCTGTCTCTGTCTCTGTCTCTGTCTCTCTCTCTCTCTCTCTCTCTCTCTCTCTCTCTCTCTCTCTCTCTCTCTCTCTCTCTCTCTCTAGGAACAATTCTTGTTTGGGAGGCAGGAATATTAGTTCATTAAGTGCGGATATCCATGCAAATTCCTGAACTTCAAGACAGTGGAATATTACGACCTCTTACTTACAGTGTTTGGTTGAATCATGTTGTTTGGTGAGGACTGCAAGCCAAGGGATGTTTAAAGGTAACTAACCACCTTGCCGAAATTCTGCAATCATACTAAATAGGGGTATTGGCACCTGAAAATGATGAATATGACATTGGTTTTGCGAAATAGGGGAGAGTGGGGTAAGATGCCCAGGGTTTAGGGAAATTGGCATTGTGACCAAATTAACCCCCAAATCCTGGATCTCTGAATGTCAATACGAAGCCCCATCATTTTTATATCCACTGGAATGCACTGGATCACTGAGACTTGTCTTGTTTTCTCATTGTTGAGATTTTACAAGAGGCATGCAAAAGGGCGTCTTACCCCATGGGGTGGGTAAGATGCCCCATGGGTATGGGTAAGATGCCCCTGCCCTGGGCACCTTTCCCCATTGCCATAAAATGCAAACTTTATCGTTCATGATTTCGTTGGCACTTCAACCGGCAGACGCATTCCTTCCCCTCACTGAAAAAAAATCAACCAAACCACATCACCATAGGGCATAGCATGCTTTCACAAGTTTAAATTCAACTTAAAACATACGCTGACAGCACAGATCAAATGTATTAGCGGCACAGGTCACAAGTGTAGCCACCATCGCCGTTAGCTTGTACGTCGGTACAGAGCACACAGGCCCAGCCTTGGCAGGCTGCGCACTGAATCCACTCTTCACACGACATGATAAATATCATGCCACAGATAATGCACCTGGTGTCATCTGGTTCTTGCGGCGCTGCAGATTTGCCAGCTTGTTGTTTTTTCTTTTGCGATCCTGGCTTTGTCTGTCTTGTCCCCTTCTTTTTAGCTGCCTCTACTTTTTCTTTTCCCTTCTTCAGTTTTCTTTCTTCAAGCATTTTCTTGTTGGGAGACGACGTGATTACTGTGGCTTGTTCAGCCCGACGAGATCTCTTTCTCTTTTCCGCTCGCGGAGTGGTGCATAACATATCTAGAATGCTGGTTGGTGACTGCTGCGCGCTCTCCTCGAGACCGGCAGCTGTGGCGCTCGAGCCCGCAGGCTCCAGCGCCGGTTCCTGAGACGGCTGCACTACGTTCTCATCGAGACCGGCAGCTGTGGCGCTCGAGCCCGCAGACTCCGGCGCCGGTTCCTGAGACGGCTGGTTGGTTGGTTATTGGTTCTACGACACGTCGACTGTTAAGTCATGTAGCGTCGCCAATCTCTCACGCCGATTGGTCGCGGGCGAAGAGTAGCGACAGGTGTGAGACGGCTGCACTACGTTCTCATCGAGACCGGCAGCTGTGGCGCTCGAGCCCGCAGACTCCGGCGCCGGTTCCTGAGACGACTGCAGCACGCTCTCGTCCAGACCGGCAGCTGTGGCGCTCGAGCCCGCAGACTCCGGCGCCGGTTCCTGAGATGACTGCAGCACGCTCTCGTCGAGACCGGCAGCTGTGGCGCTCGAGCCCGCAGACTCCGGCGCCGGTTCCTGAGACGGCTGCACTACGTTCTCATCGAGACCGGCAGCTGTGGTGCTCGAGCCCGCAGACTCCGGCGCCGGTTCCTGAAACGACTGCAGCACGCTTTCGTCGAGACCGGCAGCTGTGGCGCTCGAGCCCGCAGTCTCCGGCGCCGGTCTTAAGACAACTTTAGCGCCCCCCCCTCGAGAGGGGGGGGGGAAACGGAGACCCCCCCCCCCCTCCCGGAAAAAAATATTCCTGAGGCTTTAAATCCATTGATCGCCCGCTCCATGGTAGCAGATCTCGAGTAGGTAGTGCTGAAGATCTGAGCCAGCTCGTACTCGGTCACGCGCCTACCTGGATGGGCACGCATCCAGGTGTCCACCGCGTTGTTGTACGTGCTCTTGAGGGACTTGAATACCGCCACATCTAGCGGCTGCATTCTATGAGTAGAATGCGGCGGCAGTGTGATGATTGTCACGCCGTTTTCCCGAGCCATGTCGACGACCTCGAGCGACTTATGGCTGTGATGGCCATCGAGGATGATCACGTGTTTGTCCTGCATTGAGAGCTTCACCACCGCCAGGAAATGGTGGAACCACGTGAGGAAAACCTCCTGATCGGTCCATCCAGACTTATTGCACGTTCCCACCGAGCCTGGCGGCGCACCGTTCATCAGGCTTTGAACCATCTTCATCCTGCCGAAGACGAAGACTGGAGGTAAGTACAATCCAGCCGCGTTGACTGCGCACAGAACAGTGACAATCTTGCCGCGCTCTCCGCTTGTGATTTTCCCGACTCTTTTAACGCCTTTGGAAGCAACGATCTTCCCTGGAGTTTGTACGTTGGTCACCCCAGTTTCATCCATATTCCATACTTTCATGGGCCCGTAGTCGCCTCCGTCGAGAACTGATTCGTATGCGTCGAAGAACTTCTTCACCTGAGGTCGGTTGAATCCGACGGCTCGGGATAGGCTTGTGGCTTCTGGGCTCCTGATTGACAGGCTTGGGTGGCGACGCAAAAATCCGTAAAGCCAGTCTTTCCCAGCCATCCTGTGCTCTTTGTCCAACCGCACTTTCATGTCCATCTTCTCTGCGAACTCGTAGGCTAGACGCCGTACGTCCAGTGCTGTGAGCCCAACAAGAAGTTTCTCCATTTCTTTGATCTTTTGTACGAGTTGTTCCTCCATTTCCTTTGAAATGTCTGTAGACCTTCCCAGACTTCCCGGGACCAGCACCTTCTTGTCTCGGTGGCGACGCAGTGTTTTTTTTCTGGATAGCTTGTACATTTTGGAGACCTTATGCAGGGAAGATCCACTACGTATGGCTTGAAGTGCTTGCTTGAGACTCTCTTGGCCATAGGAGCCTCGGTCCGAGGTCCTGGTTCTGGTTCGTGCCATGTTACGTGACCCTGAAAATGATATCGGAATTAGAAAATTGTTGGTGGAAATTGATACAAACTGATTAGGGTTGTGGCTAGGTATTATCTGATGGTGTTTGCCAAGGACGCATGAACCGGGGGTGGTGAGGGGAACAGGAAAGGCAGAGCCTCACTCCCACTCCCCCCCAACCAACTTTAGTGATTTTTAACATTGACCCTATGGCGTTGACCGGAAATATTCTGCCAAAAAATAGTTGTTTGGCCCCCAACTTTGAAACAGTTCCCGCGCCGCTGGTGTTTGCTGCACATATTGGAACAAACTGGAAATACTTTGGCAAGCCTTGAAATAATCTGCAAGGGTGATTCTCTTCGCTAGGTACAAATATTTTCACACAGTCTGGCGAAATTTGGTGCATATAAATTTGTATTATAGTATTCGGGTAAAGTCAGTATTATTATCTTGATTAATTGACTGGGTAGATCTGTTATTATCTGGGTATTATCTGTTATAGATATGGGTAGATCGATTAATACAGACACTTTCACATTTAGGTAAGTATGTCGTCTACGAATGACCAAGGTCGTAACAAGCAGGGAGGGGGTGGCATTCAAGCCCCCAATTTGGAAAGGCCTGACACAAAAAATGTATAGATGTTACCCGACACGAAAAATGTACGTGGTAAATTTCAGACCGCAGCTTCCCAATCCCTTGTGGGTTACCCCCCCCCCTTCACGAACACTTTCAATAGCTCGTACGTCCCCAAGGGTGACAAAAGAAAGATATAAAAACATATTCGAGGTATGAAAGCTAATTAGCTACATATTAAAACATGAATGTGTCATTCGTAAACTACCGGCGGGAAAGACGCCCCATCTATGGGGTAAGATGCCCCCGGGAGCGTCTTTCCCCATCGATGTGTGGGGCGCCTTACCCACCAATGCCGAAATTTGGTCGCACGCAGCGTGCAGAAATAGGGCGATCGTGGCGCACTGGAGAATAACACCCTAAAGAGGAAAAATATATCATATTCCGCGATGGAAAGTCCTACAGCACGCAAGTATATTATTTGGACAGATATCTGCAACTATTTTGTTAAACTTTCATGATCGAAAACGTCAAAAAAAAAACGAGAAACACTCAGCGCTCGTCACGCACTTGCAGCAACGGACCAACTTTTGCGCAATAAACAACCGTGGCTTCTGCTTCCAATCAAGAACTTCAGACATGTTCTCTAGTTCTTTGATCAGCCTATAGAGGGGATGGGGCGTCTTACCCGAGGGGGCATCTTACCCCACTCTTCCCTATTGTGCCCATACTTAAAAAAACGGGATTTTGGAATGTTTATTTATTTTTTATCATAGGCCTCTAAAGGTTCGCCAAGAGAGGAATATAACTCTATGGTAGCAATATAGACTCATATGCAATATATTGCTTTTTGCTTCCATATGCTTCCATATGAAGGAATTTCAGAACGCCAAAGGAATTTTCACAACACCCACCGAGTCTGTCCATGTCCCAAAACCGATGATAAAAGGCCTTATAACTTCGGCTGGAAGATGTTTTGGACCGAACGGAGTATGAGGTAAGTGATTTCTCGACGTGGTCTTCAAAACTGCTATCTCAGTTAAAATCCCATTATAAAGGTGGTTAGTTTCCTTTAACAACATGCAAAAAAGGCACGAAAAGCACCAAGGAGATTTTTCTTTACTTGGCAATCAGCACGAAAATTATCCTTCAAGATGGATTGCTCATCAATTTTCCCCCACATCCCAGATTACAAAATGTAAACCCATCTCTGCATCTGAGTAATGCTGAGTGTTGCAGATGAAGTTGTGCATACATGCACTTTGTTTACATAACAATGAATGTCAACAAATATGGCAACGAATTGAAGCAACTGGTCTTATGCGGATGGTCTGCAGCTGTTTTCTTGCTATAGGAAAATATACAAAAATAGGCTAGCTCACCCAGTACTTTGATCCCTCAAAGCATCTGGTCACAAGTTGAATTTATCATCCTGCTTGGGACGTATATGTACTAAGATAGTGCTCTCATAACAGACAAACAAATTGCACTTCGCATCCACAATTTTCGAATGGTAAGATGTTTTAGTCAATCAGAAAACGAACGGGTCTTCAGAGGAAAGCATCAAAGCACCTTTAAAATCAGAGGACTTGTCATGAAGGAAAAAGCGTGTAAGCTATGAGATAATCGCTTTGGTTTCTCAGCTATGCATTTTATGAAGCATATATACAAAACATGTGAGACAGCTCACAGGTTCGTCGGTGACAGCTTCGGCATTTTTCATCTCTGAATTTAACACTCATCGCAATGTGGAGTTTACTATGATGGTTGCATGTTGTTTCCTTTTCGTACTGTTTTTAATCCTTTTTGATCGACGAAAATTCGAAGTAACTGATGTAAATGCCATCAAGATAACAATGAAATTAGGCACAATGCGAAGCGAAAGAGGAAGAAGTCATTTCGGCACTGAGTGCATTCTCCATATTCGGAAATCGTTTTTCGATTAACCATTTCCTGATTATTTTGTCCCCGGATGGGCTAGGCTCATGGAAAACTGGACAAAGGATAATTATATTTGTGAAATTAATAGTTTTTTCAAGATGGCAAAATAAAGTGGTCCAAATCCGGGGAGACATTGGTATTTGTCGGTACGCTAGGTTGATCGACCCAGGGCTAAGCCCCGCTCCCCCACACTGATCTTGCAATCCTATACCACTGCCGGTATGTGAATGACTATGAATGGTGCACTCCAGCCACATGGGTCAAGCGACAGAAAATTGCAACTGATGACATGGTGAAACAAAACAGACAGGAATGGATTGTACACATTATATTGTTATTATTAAGGTAAACAGTTCCTTGGTTTCTCAGGAATGCATCTCAACTGGAATTATACAATTATACAACTAGCAGCTACATTAACCAAAACAAAGGCGTTGCACGGAAGTGCGCATGAAATCCATAATAGGTGGGAAGGGGAAATAAGATAATGTCGATACCTATCAGTAGCTAGAAGTTTTTCTAAGCGTTATCTGAGCAAGTATATATAGATATGGGGCTATATTTGTGTCCAAAATATTGTAGGCACGGGAATGGTACATATTTTCATAGCCTGATAAACAAATCACAAGTAATGCAAAGATGAATGTGTTAAGACAAACATCGCTGAATAAAGCAGCCCGGGGTCCTAGGGTAGGTATGTTGAAAAAGATTATGTGAAAAACGTTTAGGCATAATAAGCAAACATAATACTGCATCGAAATGTCGAAACATCACTGTAAATAAATGTCAGCATTGCTCTCAAAAGACAGCACAAGAAGACCTCCCCAAAGATGGGAAGAAACAATAGCCTTTTTTGTAGCATGGAGTGGTCTGAAAAGGGAACTGTCTCACCAGCTTCTTTACCCACGAGCGATTTTTGAAGGATCAATTTCGTCGACTTACGTGTTTCGTATATCCCAGAGTCCGCGTGTTTTGTGCTGACTTCTTGGTTCCGATGGTAAATCGGAAAGAAAAGCATGCTGCGATAGCCAGGGTGTATCTACGAATTGTCATGGGGCGTCATTTTTTTCGGAGGGACGCCACTGGCTGAACAATCCGTTGAACAAGAGGAGGTGGGGTGGGGAAGGATGCACTCGACCGGAGGGACACCACCTTCCAGGGGTAGGGGCGCATGACCCCAGTACCCCCTGTATCCGCCCCTGGTGATAGCTCACGGGTTCCACAATAGTCGAATTCGACGCAGTCGGAGACAAGTCAAGAATGCTCCTTCGAAAGATCAGTTCATACATAGGTGCAAGGTGTCTGTATCCTGGAGCTGAGAGTATATTTCAATTTGATACGCATAAAAATCATGGTAATTGTTATCATAAGTAGTCTTATGGGGGAGGGGTGTGCTTTAGAAGAATAAGCGCATTGCAATTAGTTGGTGTTCCGTGGTAAATGTACACCTATACCCTCCATTGAGAAGATGTCCCATTCACTTGGTATGTGCATTTGATGTATTCTGCATGTCCTATGTAGCCGAGTAGGACGAAATTAAATCGAAAAACGAATCATATATTAATGCACATTACTTATCTTTAAAGCAAATTGTTGTAAGTCCGACATCGCAAATGATCTAGCTTGCCTAATAGGATAGTGGTCTGCATTACATCCTATTATTGCCTATTAGGTACCCATTATCACCAAGATCAGCGACATGTGTTTGCCTTTGAACGGTATGTACGTCTTTGTATTATTTGCAAGTAGTTTTTACGTTTGTTTTGTTAATTGCCCACAGACTAGCATAGATTTGAGGACTGCACATGTGACCTGAGGTAAATTTGTATGGTTCTGTGAAATATGATGCTGCTGATGAAAATTATAACGTACGTTGCACGCGAGATGCAAAAAAGATATAACCATGTTAATCAAAGCATTGCATATTCTTGATGGTTCAGTTGATATTTATTATTGTAACTAATCAGATTTTGGCTACATCACATATTTCGAGACTGATTGGATGACGGATGGTGAAGTCTCCATCTGGTGGGGATTCGGATACGGATTGGATTGGCTCGTACGGGTGCGGATTGGGTTGGCTCGTACGGGTGCGGATTGGGTTGGCTCGTACGGGTGCGGATTGACACGGATTTAAAAACAACCGGTCCGTGTTATGCTCTACTCTGCAGGGCGTCAGCTGAGCAAACTTTTGGACTGGGAGCGATCAGCCTAATTCTGCTGGAGAGCAAGTTCTGAACGTAACATTTCCAGACGGATTATCGGCTACTCCGGCGCCGCTGTGCCTACGTGGTACAACACGTGTCAAAGGTTACCGCCTAACTGCCGGCACAATTAGGTCCACGGTCTAATTGTCCACACATCCGCTCCGGTTTCACTAATCGGGGCTCATCAACTGGTCCGGATGTGTATTGTGGCATTGATGAGGTAACTGGCCTCTTTCCCACAGCGACCACGTTGCGAAATAGCGAAATACTGTGCAGGTAGCAGCACCCTGCCGAGCCTCGCTTGCATCAACGACAACAGCCACGCATGAGACATTGCTATGTTCCCTAACATTGTATTCGTAGCGACCTATTGAATCATTGTTTCTGGATAAGTTTTCTTTTTCAACGGCAGAAGCTAGGATTATATATACGATTACTATAACGAGGCCGGTTCTTAGTTATGCCCATCAATAACGCATCACCAGAACACTAAGGACGTATTTTAACCTTTGAACAAACACAAATTGTCTGAGACTTTTACGACATCCTTTCCTCAAAAGCTTTAACAGGGGCGCAGGAACAAGTGGGGGAGGGGTGCTTAGGAATAATGGCCCCACTTATCGGAAGCGTGAACCACTAATACAATGGTCGTTGTTAATGTGCTAGATTATCGACTTAGGGCCCTCCCCACTCTTTCGAACATTCCTACGCCCTTCAGTTTTAAGAAAAATTGTAGTGTCTGCCTTGAGCGAAAGCCTGTTTCCTCCGACAGTCGTTACACAGCTGCGCATCACCTCCGATACAATCGGCTCGCAGTCATCTGCGCCGCCACCATCAGGTCTACTTTGACTCTGTAGCCATCTAATTCGAATGCTGTTCCCCTGAATGCTGTTTCCCCGGGGGACCACACTGCTGGGGGCGAGGACGGTGTGCCGCGCTGAGTGGCGAGGCGACGTGCCTGCCTCTCCTTGGCATCAACCCAGGAGGGAATTTTGGAGACGAGGCAGGGTAAGGCCCCTGGCAGGCTGCACAACGCTGCTCGACACTTGTGCAGGTCTCTGTTGGGTGACGGTCGGCACACCGGCCGCCGACTGGGGCCTTGGCCCGGCATGCCCGACTCTGGTGCCCGTAGCGCTGGCAGAACGCGCAGCGGGCTGGGGGGGCGGGGTCCATAAGCGGAGTGCCACCCTGAGGTAGCCCGCCATGATGTAAGTAGGCGGGATCAGCGTCCTAAAGCCCAGCTGAAGGACGGGGCCCGGTCTGGTGCGGCGGCCGAGACGGGTCACCTCGCAAACCCCCTGCGACACGAGCTCCGCGAGGAGCTCCTCCTCGGACAGCTCTACGAGCTTGGGGGCGTACGCGGTGGTAAAGGTCAGGTTGAGCCTTTCGGCTAGCTCGACGCCGGTGTCGGCGCCGAGGAAGTTGCGGACGTTTAAAAGCCCCCGGGCGTGAGCGGCCTCCCTCACCCGCACTAGCAATGAGCCCGAGCGGAGGATTACCCGTATATTGCCAAGGCCCACATGTCGTTTGCTGGAGGTTGTTGTATTGCTGCACAAGCGTCATGAACTGCTTAGGCACATCAATCGGTAACATAATCATAACATTTAATCTTGGAAGCCAGCCACTCCCAAAACAATCGATTGCAATCGATTTATGCAGCAGGCAAGCGTCGCTTTAAGTGCCATAATTACGTGATGGAATTTGTCATACGAGCTTACTGCAATTCAGTGCAGGATAAGAGTGATACACTTTTGATTTTGTTAAACTACGAGCGGGATTTAGTCAAGAACGGACGGCTTATTTCGTTCTGGAAAACTCAAGACAGTTGGTTACAGGGCGGGCCTGCAGCCGCAGGGAGTCTGCAGTGGCAGATCCAGGGGGCATGGAGTCATGCCCCCTCCCTTTCAGCCCGAATGGACATAAGGGGGCCGTTGATAACAATACTCTGTGAAGAAGCACACAATACATTTGCCGCTCCAGAGAGCATTTGGGCGACCGGAGAGGGCCCAGTGCCGACAGTTGAAGAGCCCCTGAGCCGACGTGAGGGACCCTGGGCCGACAATTGAAGGGCCCATGAACCGACGTGAGGGGCCCTGTACCGACGTGAACGGCCCCTGCGCCGATGAAAGAGGCTCCTGGCTGATGGAGATGGTCCCGAGCCGATGAAGAGGGCTCCCGAGTCTACGGAGAGTTCCTAAGGGCAGACGACGAGGGCTCCGGTCCGGGCCAACCTGAAGGGTCTCTAGGCCCCGGGTTGGTGGAAGGGTCCCCAGGCTGACGGCGAAGGCCTGGCCAGGAAAGAAGGTCCCTGTCCCAACGAAGAGAGCCCTTGAGCCGACGGAGATGGTCACTGGGCCAATGGAGAAGGTCCCTACCGGCCGTAGAGGGTCCCGGGACGATATGAATTGTCCATGGGCCGAGGGGTGCACACAGGATTTTCTTAAGAGGGCGCACATATTCTTAAGGGCCCCTGGTAGACTGGGTCTCCTTTGAGTGATATAGGGGCCCCTTGACTACTCAGGAGTCCTCGCCAAGCTCAGGGTCCAGGGCTCAGTTGGCTCAGGGGACTTCTTTACTTGCCGGACCCTCTCCGTCAGGTCGAAGGCCCTTCTAATGACCTGAGGCCCACTCCGTCAGTCCAGAGCCCTTCATACATGCTTGGGCCCCCTCAAATGGCCATGGGTTTCCCATGGTAGCCAGGGGTCCTTTCCGTCGGTCCAAGAGCCCCTCATCGTTTGCTTATAGGCTCTCTTTACTGGCCGAACGCTCTCCGTCAGGCCGAGAGCCCTTTAACCCGCGCACGTCCGGGGGGGGGGCGGATATCCGCCCCCCTGCGGTTTTTCCTACTTTGCCGCCATACTAATCGGGTTAGCAAGGCCAAACCTCGCATGGCTACTCAGTGGTCCTTTCCGCATATCGACAGAAATTTTTGACCCTGGGTTATCTCAAGTCAGGTCACCAGGTCAGGCGAAGTGACCTAACGTCCCTCCGAGTTCTAGGTGGCATCACTCCCACAATAATTGGGCGATTGATTTCAAACTTATATCACGTCATGATCTTATCAGGGTCTATAATATGTATATCACGGTTTTTTCGTAGCGTTGACCTGAGGTCAGGTCGTGGCCATGGCTTACCCATTATAGGCCTATGGAAAAATATACAAATGTTTCCTGGTTACATATTTGCTCTCGGAATGACCTCCAACCGTTATGGCGTGTAGTTGGAAGCTATTCGCAATGCTATCCCTGACATTTTTGTTCAGTGGCCCCACCAAGGTCAGCTGAGGTCACCTGCAATCACTAGCACATTTCGCGCATTATATCGCAATGCATTGAGCTAGAAGGCTGAAATTACCTTCATTGTGCTTGTATCGCCAAGACGTGTCGATTGATATATTACACGACCTCCATACTCTAACCCCATGACCTTGACTTGAGGTCATTGTTTCGGTGACCCATCTGTTGACCTGACCTTAAATTACACAGCGTATGTCGATAGCACATTTCAAGGGCTGTCAAATAGCATTTGCAGTTTGTTTCTATCTGTTACAGGTCTTGAGATATGTGCCAATATCTGAGGGTCCCACCCGATCTGGTCGAATTTGACATATGACATTGATGACCCAGCGACCTAAATATTGACCTGGGCAAGAAAATGACCGAAATACTTGCGATAGAGCTTGTCACCAGCTATTCAAATCCGTTTTCCGTTTGTCGCTACCTAGCATAGTTCTCGAGGTCTTAGGGGGGGCAGACATCTGCCCCCCCCGGACATGCGAAGTTGGCGCGGACCGCCGGACGTGCGAGTGTTAAACGACCCGGTGGCCCCTCAGTCAGTTCAGGGCCCTTCATATCGGCTTGGATTCCTCCATCGGCCCAGGTGCATTTCATGTCGGCTAGGTCGGCTCTCTCCAATGGCCCGGGATCCTTTCCAGATACTAAGGCCATATCTTTCGGTTCAGGTGGCCTTGCGTCACTTCAGGGTCCCTCCCCGTTGACTCAGAAACTCTTTTTTTTACTGAACGGGGCCCTCTGTGAACTCGGGGGCCTTCCCCGACCCGGGACCCCCCCCCCCCCGTCTGCCCGGAGGCGGCCACGGCCGAGACCAGAGACGGCCGACGGCTTCAATTCTGCCCCGCCCGAGGCCCTCAGTCTCTGCTCGTGGCACTATCCATGGACTCGGGGGGGGCTCTTCATCAACCCAGGACCGTCTTCATCAGCCCTGGGCGTCTTAATCAGCCCAGGTGCTTCTGACATCGGCCCATCAAGGGCCATTCACATCAGCCCAGGGGCCCTTCACACCAGCCCCTGACCCCCATCAAGCCACTTAGGTTCTCAGGGCCCTCCAGCTCACCACGATCACCAGATTTCGAGTGGGGCTCATGAGTTGTCAAAGAGCCCATTAGTTCCCACTGGTCCCTCTAACTCTTGAACCAATTTTGTTCGCGTTAAAAATGAGAAATTTGGGCGATGGTCGCATTATGGACTTTTGTTTGCCAAAAATCGCTCGAAGGGCGAATTATAACGTTCTATCCCCTCTCGAATGTGTCCCTTCCAACGCTACGAAAAGGCACGTGTCCCTTGTCCCTTTGTGTGTGCCTATGCCTGGGCCGACGGAGGGAACCCAAGCCCAAGCCCAAGGCCAAGGACCAATCGGTTCAGATTGATAGAAAGGTATATGCGCTGCAAACTGTTCCGTTGGCACGGAACTTACGAAGGCTTGCACCAGCTATGTTATGATGTTACCAACAATAGGTACAGCCCGATACAGCTCGGCCAGGTACACTCACTAACCAATGCCGCCGCCACACCGGCCCGGAATGGCCAGCAGTCTGTCCTGGAGGTCCCCGAGCCGATTGCGTCATCCGTGACGTCACCAGCACCAGCTCCCTTCCACCGGCGCCACGCCGCGCATCCGGTCCAGGTCCGGATTATTCCAGCTGGCATCCCAGCGCACCGCTTCCTGTGGACGGAAAGATGCGGACGTCAAAGCGAGTGTGGTGAGTGAATAAGTGGATTTTACTGCGCGGAGACAGGGTTTGCCTAACATCTGTTACATGGAAAGATATTCAGCTTCTCGAAGCTGGTGCATACATGATTAGTATGGGGAGAACTACCGCAATGCAGGGGAACAGAGGCGCAGCCTAGTCGGGGGGGGGTCAGGGGTCCGGACCCCCCTCCCCCGTGTTAGGAACAAAAAATGCACGAGATGAAGCAAGACATTTTTAGATATTTACCGTCGAAAGCGTTCTCTGTTTCGTTGCATTTTCTTGGTCGGACCACCCTGAGGACATTCTGGCTGCGCCACTGCAGGGGAATATCTGAGCACAAATATTCGGGGATAATCAAGTCGCCCGGATCCTCTGACACCGGAGGAGACACAACCATTAACTGGTCAACTCCCTGGCAACTCGACCGCTACGGAATAGGCGCGATATATTCTTACGATCACACATAAACACACAAACACATACATACATATACGCACATGCATACTCCCCCCCCCCCCTCACACACACACGTACATATACATAGAGAGAGAGAGAGAGAGCGCGCGCGTGCGCGTGTGCGTGTGCGTGTGCGTGTGCGTGTGCGTGTGTGTGTGCGTGTGTGTGTGTGTGTGTGTGAATTTGACCAGCCTGTCCCCGTGTAGGTGATGTCCGCTGTTGCTGTGTGTGGATATGTATGCAGGTAGATGCGGGGCCTCCTCTTAGGAATTTTCACTAGGTGGGATTTCTTACCAAAGCCTAATCAGTGCAATATGGCGTCACCAGCGGATCCAGCACGCCGGTTGGGGGGAGCAACTTTCGGCGCGGGCCCAACCCTACTCCAACCTCCCACCCAGTGTCGCACCCATGGTTTGCGTCATGGAAGGGGGCAAGCGGGTTTGGAGGGTGCCTAACCTACCACTATTTTTGGTTTAAAGACACCGGATTCCCCCCCCCCCCGACGAGGCACCAGCTTTCCGTGGTGGGGGGGATTGCGTGCCCCAATGATCCGGCGCCCATCTTACCGGTGAGGGGTGAGACCAAGAGCGCCTCACTCGTCCTTCCATCCATACGCTCCCATTCCAATGCCCATCCCATTTCAACATCCATGTCCTTCACCTGGCCCTGCAACACCAACTCTCCCTATCATGAGCAGGTAGGACAACTTCCCCGGTCCTGCCCTCCAGCTCAGTTGTATCGGGGTAGTCGCACCGCCTAGCCCCCCCGGGGTTGACGGAGCCCTGGAGGCTGAGGTCCCCCGTCGCACGGTGTTAGTTGTGACGGGGGACCAACACACCTCTTTGGTCCCGATATCCCGGAGGGGCGGGCGGGCCCGTAGGGGCCCATACGGGTCAAGTGGCTGGTCGCCTCGGGCCGGGGACCTGAGATTCTTCCCAATGTCTGTCGGCCCGGCCGGCTGGGGTCAAGGGGTGTGCGGCGCTGGATCCTGGTCGGGGTGACGAGTCTCTCTCTCCCGGCCGGGTGATGGCGTCGCCTGTCCCGTATGGCTCCTCGGGCGCCTGGCGTCCTCCCGTCCGCGGGACTCAGGCGTCCCCCCAGTATGGCCCCTCTGTGGTGGCTCTCCCGAGGAGCCGAAACAAAACATACAACACATGGCATCCACTAACCAAAAAAACTATCCTTGTCCCTCTCGTAGGGGCCAGACAAATAGTTCTTCTGCCCCCCGCATTCTTATCTTTAGAGGTCAGACGAAGTGCCTCGCCTCGTTGTCGCCCTTCCAAAGGCGAGACGGGTGCGACCGACTTGGGAAGATCTTGCGCTGTGAGAAGTTGAGGGACGGCACTTTGGAAGTGGAGTTCGCGCTGGCGGGAGAGGCCGAGACCGCACTACAGATGTCCGAGTTTATATATAGTGTTCGGAAGGGTGATATGAGGGTCGATGAATCCATCCCAATTGTCATAGAGCCTCACAAAACAAAGAATTCCTCACGAGGCGTGATAAACTGCTTCGGCCTACGAGATATGCCAGAGGAGGAGATTGTGGATGGACTGTCTGAGTTTGGTGTGACTGGAGCTAGGAAGATGAAGGTGAGGAGAGGAGCGGAATTGATTTCAACGAACAACATCATCTTAACATTTAACACCACAGATATCCCCCTGAAATCAGGGTGGGCTACATCCGAGTCAAGGTCAGAGTCTTTCTCCCTAATCCGATGGGATGTTTTAAGTGTCAGAGATTTGGTCACACGAACCAATATTGTAGAAACCATCCTGTATGTGATAGATGTGCCTCCTATGACCATGCTAGTTTATTTATTTCATGATACATGCCCTCCACGTATAGTGGCTGTTATGGACAGTCTGGGTATAACTCACAGCTATTTACTAAGAAGGGATATATTTGTGGTCAATAGTGGGAGCAGATGCGCAACAAACATTCATACACCAACATAATACAATACCCATATCACTATCTGCACTACACACACCGTGCTTGCAACATGAGCTATACACGAGTAGTTTATGGAAGTGATAGGAAAGCGATGGCCTAAAAGGTGAGTTCATAGTGTACACAAATCCATTTTGTAAGTTTTTTTTTGTGTGTGAATAGTGTTGCTCGTGGAGATAAGCTAGTGCAAGTTTCTTGAAGTTAGACAGCCTCGATGTTTTTGTTTCAGTAGGGAGTTTGTTATAGTGGAAGACAGACGAGTAGATAAATCTCCTGCGGCCCGCCTCTCTGTGTATGGCTGGTAGGTGCAGGTGGTCGTCTGCACGCGTATGACGGTTTCGCAGGGTAGAGTTTGTAGTGATTTGACCGGCAATGTCCGTTGGCTCACCCGTCAGAAGGATCTTGTGGAGCAAAGTAAGGCTGTGAAATAGATGCCAGATCAGCTGCGGTGAGGAGACCCAACTCGTTACGGGCATCAGAAATATGATCAAATTTCCGTAGACCTGACACGACTCTAGTGGCGAAGTTAATGATCTAGTCTAGTCTGTGGATGTTTGCTGCCGACCGGTTCCCGTAAACAGGTATGCAGTAGCGGATATTGGATATAACTAGGCTATTGACTATAGTGAGGAGGGTACTGGTTGGCAGATGGTGACGTAGATGGCTCAGCGCCAGAAGGAATCCAGTGCACTTGCGGACCACAACAGCTACATGGAAATCCCACGACATGTGGCGATCAAATGTCACCCCAAGGTTCCTACACGAATGACTCTCATCTATCACGGCGTCCCTAAAGCACACTCGTATCGGGGTAATATTGCGAATATTTTGACGCGATCCGAACGTGAGAAGCTGAGTTTTGGTCGGGTTTACCTTCAAACCGTTATCAAGGAAGTAGTCGTAAAGTTGGTTCAGACATGTCTCTATCTGATTTATCATATTCGGGAGATCAGATTTGCGACCGGAGATGAGGACCTGGGTGTCGTCTGCGAACTGAGTGACGTGTGCTACCGGGACGTGCAAACTGAGGTCGTTCGAAAAGATGCAATAGAGGAGTGGACCTAGTGATGAGCCTTGAAAAACACCTATGTTGTTTGGGAGAAAGGAGGAGAGATGCCTGTTTCCGCGTTGATCTGAGATGCTAACAGCCTGCGTGTGACCTCCCAGATAAGCCCTAAACCAGTCAGTATCGATTCCATGGAGTTCTAGTTTTGTGAGCAGTTTGGCGTGATCTATTACGTCGAAGCATTTACTGAGGTCCAGAATGCAAAGGAGAGCTACTTCCGAACGGTCCATTGCTGCTAGTATTTTGTCCGTGACTGAGATGAGAGCGGTTTCCGTAGAGTTGCGTGGTCTGAAGCCGTGCTGGGTTTGGGCCAGTAGGTGGCTTGAGTTCAGATAGTGATAGAGTTGTTTCTGCACTACCCTCTCTGTGATTTTGGCGATAACCGGAACCAATGAGATGGGCCTAAAATTAGAGGGATCCGAAGGATCTCCTGATTTGTGAATGGGAGTTACTATTGACTGTTTCCAAGTGGAGGGGATATCAGCTGTTGTCAGGCATGTGTTTACAATGTCGAGCAGCACTTCTCCGATAAAAAAGAACAGAAATTTGATAACCTTAATACAGATCCCGTCGGGTCCGCAAACACTTGTGCTCCTCATGTCCATGACGATTTTGGTTAGCTGTTCGAGGGATATGGGTGATACTTTATAGGAGATGGTAGAGACGCGCGATAGCCGGCAACTGGGAGGTGTGTGTTCAGGCATGTTTGTCTAGTGAGTGCTGCACCTCGGAGACGACATCTTGCACGAACTGTAGCAGGGGACACGATCCCCACACTTCATACGACCGAACATGTCCATGCTACTTGAAAGAAAAGGAGATAATATAAATAAAGGACACCCGAAGGGTGACATTTCGAGACGCTGGAGATATTTATGACCAGGCGCACCCGAAAATATGAATATCATATGGATTAAAAATTACAAACTCTATGTCAAACCCGCAACACACTGACATCCGAACGAGTGACCTCATGGACCAACTCAGCACCCTTCTCCGGAAATTTGGTCTGCCTGTCCCCTCGCCAACAAAGCGAACGGCACCATCTCGCTCCCCGGGAGCCGGTGACGTGGAGCCACCGTCCTCCGAAGCCGACGGGGATAGACCAGGAGCGCTTCCTGAGCAGGAATCCACGGCCTCGGAAAAGAGACCGGCTCCACTGAGTGTTGCTTCCCTCGCCACAGCGCCCCTGGGGCAGGAGGAGGGTGAGTGGCGAGAGTAGGAAGCGTCCTACAAAGACACCTGTGCCCATACCATCGCCTACCACCAGCACCACAGCGTCGTACCCGACTTCAACATGCAAACCCGCCACCCGCTCTCTCCCCCAGGCATGTGGACATCCCTTGGCGCTTGAGCCAAGCATCCCACGAGTTGTGGTGCGACCTGGAGCCCCGGACTTGGGGGCCCGTGGACGTACAGCCCGACGGCTACCCGTTTCCTCGAGCCCGGAACACGTGGGCCAGCAACCTGCAGTAACCCCTCCGCCTTCGGCGGCTACACATTTGCCACGCAGGAGAGTTGAGGGTCCGACTGGGCCGCCTGGATCGATGGGTCCGCCACCACGGCCGCCTCGCTTGAACACCCCACCAGTGACGGGGCCGGGCAGTCTAGTGCGCGCTGAGAAGCGCATGTTGCCCTGCACGGCGTCACCCCCTGAGGGGGGTACACCGCGATCACACCCAAGGACATCCTCGCTCGGTGCATGTCCGAGAACCAACTCGAAGCAGAGTGCAGACGGTCGTCGCTGAAACTCATTTTAGACATACACACACATACACACACACTAAAATAGTCAACAACCGAAATGCCCTCTTTAGTTTTACAATGGAACATACGCGGTCTTAGAGCCAATTTTACCGACCTTCAGGATGTTTTATCCCAGCGAAAACCCCGCAGTTTTATGTCTACAGGAGACAAAACTGTCGCCAGGAGCCTACTGCTCACTAAATGGGTACTCCGTCTACCGCAAGGACGTACCGGCTGACACAATGGCGCATGGTGGAACCATGCAGGCTGTACACCATGGCGTGCCTGCTCATCAGGTATCACTGAGCACATGACTGCAGGCGGTTGCTGCTCGTGTGAGCTTCGATAATCGGCCAGTAACATTTGTATCACTGTATTTACCACCTGGGCTTCCTCTCCCCTCGGTAGAGCTTGGACGTCTAATGTTAGAGCTCCCTCCGCCTGTCTTACTTCTGGGGGATTTTAACTGCCATCACACAGCCTGGGGATGTCACACGATCAATGCGCGCGGAAGTCTCCTGGAGCGTTTTATCCATGCTGAGTCATTATTGATTTTAAATACTGGCTCGCCCACGTATTTTACTTCACCCTCCGGGGGCACGTCGGTCTTAGACCTGAGCCTCTGCTCCCCGCAACTAGCCGAACATTTTACCCGGTCAGTCGACAACGACCCACTAGGAAGCGACCACTTCCCTGTGTCGTTGAACTACCGAGCTGGGGCTGTCCTTGGCATGAGGCCTCGGAGGTGGAACCTCCGAAAAGCCGACTGGGGATAATTTTAGGCGCAATTGGAGGAAAAGTTTACTCCCGACGACGACTCCCCACCTTCCATGGCTACATTTACAGCGTCAGTCCTCGAGGCTGCCACTACGTGTGTCCCGGTGACATCTGGGACGCTCCGCCGTACCCCAGTCCCGTGGTGGACCCCGGAGTGCCGGGACGCTATTCGTGCCAGGAATCGGGCTTTCCGAGCTTTCGACCGCCGAAACTCAACGACGCACATGATCGCCTTTAGAAAAGCTAGGGCCTTCGCCAGTCGGACTGTACGTGAGGCCAAGCGACCCTCCTGGCAAAGGTATGTCGGAGGCCTCACCCCATCGACCCTATCAGCAGAGGTGTGGACGCGTATAAGGCGGATCTCTGGCCAATTTAGCACCCCTCTGCTGCCTGTCTTGCGAGTGGCAGGGCACACTATCTTCCAACAATCCGAAGTCGCAAATGAAATTGGCCGCACGATATCACCACGCAGGAACTCAGGAAATGTAGACCCAGACTTTCTGCGCTACCGCTCCCATAGTGAGAAAGTCAGATTGGACTTTTCGACAGCAAAACGGCTAGAATACAACGAACCATTCACTAAGGCCGAACTAGTCTCGGTACTTGCTTCGTTACGGGTTGTGTCTGAGGGTCCTGACAGGATACACAATGAAATGTTGCGCCACCTGCCAGAACGTGCTCATGACGTCTTATTGGTCACACTAAATTAACTTTGGAAAAGTGGCACTTTCCCGGAAGCATGGAGAGAGGCCACTATTATACCTATTTTGAAGCCAGGGAAGGGTGGACACGATCCACTGCACTACCGCCCTATTTCCTTGACATCGTCACTATGCAAACTGATGGAGAAGATTGTGAATATTGCTTGTGGTAGTTCTTTGAAGACAGCGACATTTTAACAAACTGTCAGTGTGCTTTTAGAAAACACCGTGGCACGGTGGACCATCTTATCACCCTTGACACTGACATTCGTGCTGCTTTTATCAAGGAGCAACATGTTGGAGCAATGTTCTTCGACATTGAAGGAGCCTTCGACACGGCATAGCGTCATGTCATACTTGCAAAAATACACGAATGTGACCTCCGTGGCCCTCTAGCAATCTTTTTTCGTAACTATCTAACAGACCGCCGATTCCGCGTTCGGATCGGGAACCAATTTTCAGACTGGTTCCAGCAAGTGAACGGAGTGCCGCAAGGCGGAGTTCTCAGTGTGCCTCTGTTTGCTCTTATCATAAATGACGTCGCCAGCACACTGCCACCATCTATCAGTAGTTCGCTTTTTGCAGACGACTTTGCGAACTGGACGACAAGCATTTCCGCGCCGGCATTACAGAGGAGGCTACAGCTTGCTGTTTTCCGCCTGGAGCGCTGGACAAATTTGAGCGGTTTCCGCTTTTCCGCCGGAAAAATGGTCGCCATGCATTTCTGTCGGCGTGAGAGGTGTCCAAATATGGCAATCATGTTGTACAAGTCAACGATTCCTACAAAGCCGGTGGTCAGGTTTCTTGGTCTCCTTTTTGACTGTCGCTTGACGTATCAGGATCATTTTAAGATGCTCCGGGAGAACTGTTTTAGAACTCTGAACATTCTGAAGGTCGTATCACGTACGTCATACGGTACTGACAGACGCACACTAATGCTACTGCGCAGATCTTTGGTCCGTTCTAAACTAGACTATGCGTGCTTCGTTTGTGATAGTGCGTGTACGTCGGCAAAGCGAACGTTGGACACAATCCATCACACCTCTCTACGCATTGCTACAGGTTGCTTTCGCACGTCACCAATAGTGAGTCTTCTGGTGGAGGCCAACGAGCCGTGCCTGGCTATGCGTCGTGAGCTGCTTGGCATGCGATATGCGTGCAAGCTGCGTCAGTTCCCTGACCATCCCACCTATCGGTCGGTGTTTTCCCGACATACCCTGGCTATGTTCAGAGGGGAGGCGACAGGGGACATCTGCCCCTTTCTGCGTGAGAATCCAAGCCCTCTTCGCGGACAGTGCTATAAAATTGCATGGTGTGACGCGTGTAGAATCTTTGAAGATACCTCCCTGGAGACTGGCCATTCCAAATATCGATGTGTCGCTGACATCCCTGAGGAAAGGGACGTAATTCTCAATAACACAAGCTAAGGGCAATGGAACTTATATCGTCATACCAAAACTACACTCCGATATATACGGACGGATCAAAGACGAACGCTGGTGTTGGTAGCGCCTTTGTAACAAATACCCGCAACTCGAACGTCTTCTCTCCCCGCGAATGCATCAGTCTACACGTCTGAGCTGGTCGCTATCAACAAGGTGCTGAGTTGTATTGAGGTCGGACATGATGAACTGCATGTTACATATAGCGACTCGCTTAGTAGCTTATTGGCGCTTACCCATCGAACCCACTGGTACAAGGCGTTTTATCTAGACTTACGACACTGAACATGGAAGGTAAACAGGTGGTGTTCTGTTGGCTTCCCAGCCCACGTGGGAATCAGTGGGAATGAGGCTGCTGACGTTGCAGCGAGGCGTGCTGCTCGGGGCCCACGCACACGATGTCTTCCCTCTCCCCTGCGAGGGACTTCTTCCCAGCCATTAGGAGCTCGGTTCTCAAGAAATGGCAGGACAGCTGGGAGTCCATGACAGATAACAAGTTGAGGAGAATCAAACACCATCTTGCTGAGTGGCCATCATCGTCACATAGAATTAGACGCCATGCGATGGTACTATGCCGCCTGCGTATAGGCCCACACATACAGCACTCATATATACCTCATGAGTGGCGACCAA